>JAKTOZ010000030.1:0-170742 GCA_030557345.1 Petasospora maritima
GGGGTGGGGGGGGGGGTTGGAAGTGGTGGGAAGACGGTGGAGTGTGACTGGTTTTGATAGGAGATGGGGTGGCGAAAGCGCTGTTACAACGGCTCGCTGGTGCTATTTGGACGGGGAAAAGCGGTGTCTGGGGATACAATGGGCGTGCGGGACGTTCAGCCGGGTTGTTTTCGGGTGCTGAGCTGTCTGTGTGACCGTTGTGACCGTTGTTGTCGTTGCCGCCGTCGTCGTCTGAGTAATGGCTGATGGCTGACTTCCTTTGTGGCCTCTGTGTTTCTTTTATGCGCGGAAAATGATGGGCTGAGAACCGGGGGTCAGATGTCACGTGATGATACAATACAGGTCGGAATATACCACATCGGGAAATGCGATGAGCTTCGCGGGAAATTTTTCGTTTGGCACTTTTCTGATCTTTGTTAGGCAGGGGATTTGGGGGGATTTAGCAACAAGTCCCGCTGTTAAGAACCCAATGAGACTCAAAAAGCCAGTGTCCAAGCGTGGAACCACACGTATGAGAGAAGGTATCAAGAAGAAGGCCGCCGCCCACAGAAAGAAACAGAAGAAACAGTCCAAGACGGATGTCACCTGGAAGAGCAGAACCCCCAAGGACCCGGGCATCCCAGCCTCCTTCCCGTACAAGGACAAGATCATCTCCGAGATCGAGGACCGCAAGAGAGAGGCCCAGGAGCTCAAGGTGAAGCAGAAGGAGCTCAGAAAGCAGCAGATGCTCGCCGCCGGTGAGAACCCAGAGGACTTGATGGAGAGCGATGACGACGAGGAGGACCAGCAAGGTGGTCTCGCTGCTTTGCTCGAGAGTGCACAGAGAGCCGCCAAGGACTACGAGGGCGAGGACTCTGAAGACGACTTGGAAGACGACGACAGCGAGGACGATCTCGAGGTTGTTGACTACGAGATCAGCGAAGACGAGGAGGACAACAAGGAGATTGACAAGTCCCGTAAAGCCTACGATAAGATCTTCAAGACCGTTGTTGAGGCTTCCGACGTTGTTTTGTACGTGTTGGATGCTCGTGACCCAGAAGGAACAAGATCCAGAAAAGTTGAAGAAGCCGTGTTACAGAGTCAAGGTAAGAGACTCATTCTCATTTTGAACAAGGTTGATCTCATTCCAACTGACGTTTTGAACAAATGGATGGACTTCCTCAAGTCCTCTTTCCCAACAATCCCACTCAGAGCCGCCCCAGGTGCCACAAATAACTCCTCATTCAACAAGAACCTCACACAGTCAGTCACTGCCAACAGTTTGCTCACCTCTCTTAAATCCTATGCTGCTAAGTCCAACTTGAAGAGATCTATCATTGTCGGTGTCATTGGTTACCCTAACGTTGGTAAGTCCTCCATCATCAACGCCCTCACATCCCGTCACGGTGGCTCTTCCAAGGCTTGTCCAGTCGGTAACCAGGCTGGTGTCACCACTTCTCTCAGAGAGGTCAAGGTTGACGGAAAGCTCAAGGTGCTCGATTCTCCAGGTATCGTGTTCCCAGCCGAGTCCAAGAAGAAGTCCAAGGCTGACCAACAGGCACAGCTCGCTTTGCTCAATGCTCTCCCACCAAAGGAGATCACAGACCCAGTCCCAGCCATCCAGTTGCTCCTTAAGCGTATCGCCAAGTCCGAAGACATGAAGGACAGCTTCAAGAAGTTCTATGAGTTGCCAGCACTTGCCGACTCAGACATCCACGAGTTCACCAAGAACTTCCTCATCCACGTTGCCAGAAAGAGAGGCAGACTCGGTAAAGGTGGTATTCCAAACCTCCACGCCGCTGGTCTCTCAGTGCTCAACGACTGGAGAGACGGAAAGATCAACGGATGGACACTACCGAAGTCCTCCAAAGACACTGCTTCCACACACGTCATTAAGGGCTCTGGTAGCGGGAAAGCCCCAGTGGTTGAACAGACCACCATAGTCAAGGAGTGGGCACAGGAGTTCGATCTCGACGGCCTCTTTTCCACTTTGGACCAGGACCAAAAGATGGAGTAATTTGTATACTATCGTATTACCATAAAAGATGAGCATTTTTTAACGAAGTTTGTTTGAACTCATTCCCTTTGTGTAACGTAGTTGTATAAGTGTAAGTGGTGTCTGGATGAAAGCTGGCGTTCTTGGGATTACACAAAACGCGAAGAAGATGGAAAATGGCGGGAATTAGTACGTGACCATTTACACTTGCAACGATCAAGGACCTCTTCAAAGAGAGCTATACGACAGAGGATCTCACCGAGTATGTCATCAGAACTGGGACAGAGACGCTCCTACAACGGTGAGCTTTGCACTGTTCTTTTTTCTGGCCAAATCGCCGCTTGGCCCGATGAACACGCGTTGGGTGTCGAATGGGACACTCCAGGGAAGGGCAAACACTCTGGTGAACATGGTGGTGTGAGGTATTTCACCACGAGGAGACCTGGAAGTGGCTCTTTTGTCAAGGCGAAGAAGAAGCACGACGGTTCAAGAAGCGTTTATGAGGCGTTGGTGTATGCTTACGGTACAGGGGTGGCCATTGAAGAGATCCAGATCGGTAAGAAGATGATAGAGATCTATGGATTTGAGAAGTTACAGAGAATGCAGAAGGACTTCACTAGCTTAAGGGATATATCATTGAGCAGGAAACAGATTGATGGGGTTAAAGACACAGAAGAGGAGGAGCTTTTAAGAAGCTCACTGTCCAAACTCCAGAGACTTGATCTTTCGTTCAACTTGCTCACTGACTTTGGCCATGTTGTTAAGCTTTTACGCAACTTGGACCTACAGAGCTTGAACTTAACCGGAAATAGATTCACAGAGAACACATCTATCACTCAGGAAGTCCCATTATCCAAGCTGAACTTAACAATGACGTATCCATCCCAAGAGTTGTTCTCCACACTACCCAAGATCTTCACCAAACTTCAAGACCTCTCACTCTGTGATAACAAATTGAGAACACTTTCATCATTTGTATTGGACTTCCCGAAACTTGATCACCTTGACCTTTCCATGAATGAATTCACACAAATCCCAGAAGTCGTAATACAAACCAACATCACAACTCTCAACCTTGCCGAGAATGACATTTCTATCACACCCACAGCACACATCTTCTTCTCAGTCACCTCGATTAATCTCCAGAGAAACAATATCAAGGATTGGTCTGAGATTGATATCCTTACATCCCAGTTCCCCAACGTCACTGAGTTCAGAATGAGTGATAACCCAATCTTTGAAGGACATACATTGGAAGAAGTTGAGTTCCAAGTCATTGCCAGATGGTCGACTCTAACCAAGCTTAATGGTGTTGAGATCATGAAGAGCGAGAGAGAGAATGCTGAGTTGTGGTTCTTATCCAAAGTGAACTCAGGAGAGATCAAATATGACAAGTCTAAAGCCGATGTGTTGAGGCAAAGGTATGGAAGAACAGAAACGATTGAGTACACACAGGACTCCAATTTGATCCAGTTGAAGTTCCAAATGGGTAATACAGTGATTGAATTGAACGTAATACAGTCTATTGAAGTGCTACGGCTCAAGAGCTTGTTGTCAAGAGTGTTGAAGAAGCCTTTTTTACAAATCCAGTTGACATACCAGTATGGTAAGTTCAAAGAGCTGCTGAGCAACGAAACGTCACAAATCTCATCATACGGGTTTACGAATGGACAATTACTGACAATAGAAGTTGTATAATCAAATCAAACATGAGAAAAGTTAGAGGTTTTATTCATTCATCATTACAAAACACGGGAAAAAAGCACTGTAACAAGTAGTACCGGTACACTTATTCAGCATCAAAGTTCCAAAGACCATCACCCAAGTAGTGAATAGACTCAATGCAAATACCTTTGTTCTGGCTCTTGATGTCCTCTGTGGACATGATCAACTTACCAATAGCCAATGCGTGTTCTTTACCCTCGGCGTAGATGGTAACGATGGTATCCTCAGGGAAACCTGGAGCTTCTGGCAACTCACCACCGGCGGAGGTCAAACCAGGACACATGATATTAGCACCTGACAAGACGAACTTGATGGCACCTCTGTCGACTCTGACTTGTGGGAAGGCGTCTGGGTACTTGTGCACGATCTTGAGTGATGGGATGAGCTCGTTGAACTGCTGGAAGAAGACAACCTCGCCGTCAGAGATGTACAGCTGGATCTTGTCCTCACACTTGAGAACCTCACACTGGGACTTCTTCGGTATGATGTCCTCGATGGCCTCCTCGAGCTTGGCGAACTGGGAGGTGGCCTTTGTCTTGAGCCCTCTCTGAACGGAGGACTTGACGTTGGTTCTTGTGTGCACGTCTTCTTTGGTGAACCTGTGGGCGTATTTGTTAGTGGTTTGCTCTGCTGGAAGACAGTAAAAGGGCCCAGAGGCTTAAGGTGGTGACATACTTCTTGAACATGGTGAGATTGCCGTCAAAAGTGTACTTCGTTCGGTGGGTTTGCTTCGAAAGTTGCAAGTAGAGGTGTCAGTTTGTGTTGGATCAGCGTTTGGTGAAAAACCCTTTTCAGGTGCGCACTTGACAGGACGGGAGGCGGAGATCTGGGGCACTAATAGAGGGGGTCTATAGAGAGGATTATAACAGGGAACACTACACATATATGTTCAGAAGATCAGCTTTCAATTGGTGTTGTTTATTTGTTTCTACGGCCACTAGTTGTCCTGTTAGATCAGTGTTTCTACTATCACAGGACACAGAGACACTGTTCATACCAACAAACAGCTCAGATTAAACACTCCAATTCCCACAGTTTCAAACGTCCATCTGTGGCCTCACAGAATATCACATTTGAAGAGAAAAGGGGGTTGTTTTTTGTTTCCATGGCTCCGTCCCAAGGGAGAAGAGCAAGAAGAAGAGTTCCAAAAATTCCCTGGCGGCCTGGCCCACGGAGGAGCACTGACGGCCGCCAGGAGCAGTCGTAGTTGAAGTTTTCAACCAGCAAATGCACAATCTCGGACGAGTCCTCACTGATATGCGCCTTTCCCGAGCATAAGGGTGAAGAAAGGAAACCAAAACAAGCGTCGTCAAAGGCTGGAAAGAGGCGGGCGCGCCGCTCTTTATATACCAGTGGCGAAAAAAAAACAGAAATTCGCGGTATGCGGCGTACTTCCAAGCACGGACCACGATATACGCATAGGTTTCATATAATTCGTTCATTAGGTTCAATTTAAAGGTCGTTAAACTCGTCATCGTCATCACTTAGCAAAGCACACGTACTGGGGAACCGACCCAATGAGTCTGGCACCAGAATTTCATTTGCGTTCCCTTCCAGAGCCGTACCATAGTCATTCACATACTCGACTTGATCCTCTTTAACAATGATATCTGTGGACTTGATACCTTCGTCATACGGCTTCTCACTCCGTTCATCCATCTCAGAAACCATTCTGTTCAACCTTTGTTTGCTTCCAAACAAGTTGAAAACACTCACAAGTCGTTTGGTCTTAGCAACATGAGGAATCTTACCATAAACATTCAATCTGGAGGAAATCCTTGGATCTGTCGTCACGACATGATCATTAGAACAGAAATATCCACTGAATAACTGTGTACTTTCCTCCTCTGTAAGAAATCCTTCTTGAGGTTCAAACTCAACGTATGCAAGACAATCCTTTTGTGACATGTAAACTTTCCCCAATGGCACTGGTGGCTTCTTCATATAACTCGGTTGAGTCCCTCTTTGAGAATCCAAATCAATGATCTGTGATGCCTTGACTTCACTAAGATCCACTTTCTTCACCTTAGCCAACTCCAACCTCTTCTTTGGCCTGTCATTCAGCATCTTGTAAATATCAACCCTGTTATTGACCGAAGTTTTCTCAGCCAACACTTTGGCCTTCTTCTTCATAGCACTCTTCAGTCCTTCCTCTGAAACTCTCTTACCATTCTTCTTTGGTATTGAATCAGATTCACCAACAGAGGTCTCACAAAATGATAAATCTTCTTGATATTGTTTGTCCATGATAAAAGCGGCATCTCTCAACGGCCTCAATGACCCAATGTCTTGTCCATTGTCCTCATAAGCCTCAAAATTGAGAAGTTGAGCACTCAGTGAAATGGCATCTTGAGGAGAATCATCACCCAGTAACTGGCGTTGTTTCCTCTTGGCCAAACGAATGTTCTCAAGTGTATCTTGGAAAATCTTACTGTCATGATCATCACTGTTTGGTACGTCAAAGTCACTTCCTGAAATCACTTCTTCTTCATCATCATCTTCAAAAGCTTTGGAGAAGCTAAGATCACGCAGAATAGAATTGTCTCTCTTCTCAACCCTCTTCTCATTCTTTTGCTGATCCAATGGAGAAACAGGAGACGGGAGCTTGGCCCTTGTAGCTGGACCCGGTGAATCTGGCGAAGAACACTCTGTTGGTTTCTTTGGAGCATTTGAGAGAATGTGAATGATGTCGTCATTCTCATCATCCATAAAGTCTTCATCGTCATCATCAATGGCAACGATTTCTGTCGACTTTGGAGGACTTTGTGGTTTTGCAAGACTGGTCACAGGAGAAGATACAGTCTTCGACGGGGTGATAGGTTTGGTGAAACTGACATTGTGTGATGGTGTTGGTTTCTTCCTCGAAGGCATCGTTTCTTCTTGAGTCATGAATGTCTTGACTGGAGCGTCAGGCTTTGTAGGACTCGAGAACAAACCTTTCAGAATGGTAGAGTTGTTGGCAGATGAGTCTCCAGTATTCCTTTTATTTCTCACGATAGAGGCAGTGTGATCATTATCTTCATCAGAATCCAAAGAGATGCTTGTCTCGGAAGTCTTTCCAGGAGCAACTTTGCGGACAAGTTTGGAAGAATTGACAAACCCAGTCTCAACCGCATCTGGCATGAAGAACCTCTTCTTGATCGTAGGAGCTGGAGGATCGGATCTCTTACCATTACCCTTTCTCTTCTCAGGATTACCCAGTAAGCCCTTCTTACTTTTCTTGACCTTCCCAAGCATGGCCTGTGTGGCATGTTTGATGACTTCATCTGCGTCTTCACCTCTTGAAATGATCAAATTCTCTTCTGGCACTTCAATATATTTCTTCTCACAGACTGGATTGATGTCCTTAGGGATGATTCTGTCAGATTCATGCATGTCCAAATCACCATTTTCAATCTGCTTTTGAACATTGGCGTAGTCTTCCATGGCCTGGTTGAACTTGGATTCCTCATTACCAGATAAGAGTAACACAACTTTACCATCATTCTTTCTTCCTGTTCTTCCCATTCTCTGGATATTCTTGATAGGACTTCCTGTGGTATCGTAACAAATGATCATGTCAACTTCACCGATATCCAAACCTTCTTCACCAATGGATGTTGCAACAAGGACTTGGAACTCACCTTTCTTGAACTTCTTGATGAGATCCTTTTGTTGCTTCTGGTTCATACCTTGTAATTGTGCCTCTTCTGAAGTGAAAGTACGGCTAGTGGCTCTCTTCTCAGCATCTTGTTTCTTCTTGTTCTCCTTCTCTTCCAAGATGGCAGTCTCTTTCTCCAATCTTTCTTCTCTAGCCGCTTTACCACGACCCTTCTTACCATTCTTCATCTTGTACTCAGCTTCATCAAATCCTTCTTTACCTTTGGCTTGGCCAATAAAGATGTGTGCTTTGCAAGTATCTCCCATATTGTTATCAATAGTCTGGACGATCTCCAATGCTGACTCTCTCAATTCAGTGAAGACAATCACTCTGGAATTCTTGTGGCTATCAACAAAGAACTCAAGCTCAGTGAGTAGGTACTCCAACTTAGGATGACTGACATACTTCTTATCGGCAATCAAGGGCTGACAAATTTTGTCAATCTGTTTCAAAGCTGGATGGTAGTAGAATGACTTGGCCCACTTATTTGTAGATTTTCCCAACTCATACTTGGTTTGGAACTCCCTGCGTTTGTTAAGGGAGAAAGAGTAGAAAGATCTGACTCCGTAGATCTTGAGACGTTTGAGCATGTTACCAGCAGCACCCAGGAGTTGAAGAATGTAGTAGTTTCTCCACTTGACACCTTCCGGTATACTCTGGTTCAATATGATAGCTTGTGATTTCTGCAGGATCTGGAAGGCATTGATCCTCGATGGATCTGTAACGTCGTAGATTTGTGCCTCGTTGGCAAGCTTTAACGTGGGTTCAACTGCTTGACAGATAAGCTCGGAGACGTCATCCATCTCTTCATTAGCTCCCAAGTTGACACGAGTGGTCTCTTTCCTCTTCATATACTTGACGATATCAGGACTTTCCTCTGTTCTGATTTCAATAAGGGACAGGTTCAAGTTGTTGACCACATCCTGGACACCTTCAATGTCTGAGGCAGGGGTGGCTGTGAGTGCAAGGATTCTGATGGAAGTGTTGAACCGTTCAATGAACTTGACGACGTTGGTGTATGCGTAGTTCTTTCTTGCTCTGTGTGCTTCATCAATGACAAGACAGACGATGTCTTTCGGATCCAATGTGCCTGCTTTCAAGTCATTCTCAACGACTTGTGGTGTGGTGAAGAAGACACGCTTGGAGTTCCAGATCTCTGGTCTGTTTTTCCTCGTCTTGTCCAAGAGCACAGCGGTGTCTGACGCTGGGATGTCGGTGGCACCAAGACAGGCCTGGATCTGCTGTGCCACCAAGGGCCTCGTCGGGGCCATGAAGATGATCTTGCCGTGTGCAAACCAGTTGTAGTAGTTGAGCATGACTGTGCTGGCAATGAACGTCTTACCCATACCGGTCGGGATGGCACACAACACGTTCTCATAGAGCGCCTTGCCGATGATATCGAACTGGTAGTCTCTGACCTCGAAGTTCTTCGGATAGACGTACGAGCGGAGCAGCGGCCGGTTGAGACGGTGGTGTGTCGGCCTGAAGGTGACTGTGCGCTGTATCTCCTCGTAGCGGGTCTGCTGGCCGTCGAGCGCCTCGCCCGTCAGTGTTCGTTGTACCTGGAGGGGCCGCGAGATGAAGGTCTCCTGGACACGGCGGTTGACGGCTGGGTGCGCCACCAACTCGTCGAGAGCGTCGTCGGAGAAGTCTGGGAAGGAGTCGTCAAAGTCCGAAGCACCCATTGTAGCCGCCGGCTGGTTGTGTGAAGCGCCGTGGATTTGTGCACTGTTTCTCTGTGTCTTTGGTGGCGTTGATGGAGCGCGTTCTTTGTTTACCAAACGCGGTTGCGTGTGGCGCGTACCGGGGAAATCTGGTAGCGTTTCCCTGCTTGGGCCACGAGCGGGCTAGTACTTACTTAGTACGGATCGGATAAGCTAAGAATGGCATCTACTGGCTGTCGTTTAATATGTGACATTTGGTATTCATCGTGTTGATAATTGGTAGTAGAGTCCATCAGTGAGAGATTCTCGAAGCATTGAAAGCGGCAACAACATCCTTCTTTGTGAACTTCATCTCTGTGTCTTTGTAGAACTTGTCCATGATTGACTCAAGACGAACAACAACAGAGACGAAGTGTGACTGAACAGCAGACCACAATTTGTCCAACAACATACGCTGTATATCAGACTCAGACATATCATCCAAATGACCAGCCAATTCTTGACGAAGATCATTAATAATCTTCGTGACATCTCTGGTGGTGTAGTTGTTGAAGATCTTGGCAAGAGCAGACTTGTTGTATGCGTTTCTCTTGGATGGGTCAACATTCTTTGGTGCAGTCTCCTGAATCAAATCGTCAACATCAGTAACGAAACTGACGATCTTACCAAAGTGCTGATCAACAATCATGCGAACGTACTGATCAGTAGAAGTTTTGAAGACGGATTGATACTGAGCAAGAACAGGAGTCAATGATGGAAGTTTCAAAGGAGTCAAAGACTCCACGACCCAGTTGGTGTTCTGGACAATGTTGATCAAGTAGTTCAGCTTATCTTGATTCTCCGATGCTTCGTGAAGTTTGAAACGACCGAACTTCTCTTCGAATTCCTGCTTCAAGTTCTCCAAGATGGAAGAGCATAGCTCAACATATGCGGCATCCATCTTCTTACCAGTCTCCAAGTTCTTAACAATGACACCTCCAACAGGGTACTGAACCAAAGTATTAGCAAACGTCTTCTCAGTCTCTCTGACCAATGTACAGAAGTTTTGAACAATGATGGAGACTTCTCTGGCATTACGGCGAGCCAAGGTATGCTTCTCAATGCTCTTGTTCTCGATACCAACAAATTTGACCCAATCAGCAGAGATTCTACCAGAAAGCTTCTTGAACTGACCCAAGAGATACTCTTGGTTACTTGAACCAAACTGTTTCTCGAACAACTCAATCCAAAGAAGCACACCTGGTGTATTCTTCTGGTTGTTTCTTAGCCCTTGTACAACACTCTTCTGCAAATTCTCCAATGTGGGTTGGAAAATAGCGGCAATGGAATTGGAGATGTCTCTGGCATTACCTCTGTCAAAGTCAATCTCACCAATGGAGGAGTTCAAAAGATTCTGACGTTCTCCAACTGGATGCTTGTGGATGTATGACTGAACATCTGGTTCACTGGATGACATGTGGAAAAACTTGACAAGGAAGTCTTGTTGAAGGATAACATGGTTCAAAACAGTTTGCAAAGAGGCGTAATATGGTTCAATATCATCAGATTCAGAAGGAAGTGATGGTTGATCAACATCCATAGGTGATGATGGCTCCGATAAACCAAACTTCTCTCTCAGCTTACTTTGCTTAGATTCCATGGTGACCTTCTTCATAACAGCAGCCGGAATGACCTTCTTGTAAGCAGTGATGCTAGACAATGTAAACTTTTGGTCTTTTTTGGTCCTTTCAACAATCTCACCATTGACTCTCGTAAGGATAGTTTCATACAATGGACCGGCGTAGGATTCCCAGCATCCAACAAGATCGTAGAAAGACTCTTCAGCCATGTTTCTGATGAATAATATGATACCAGCATAAGACACCAATTGAGAAACAGACTTGAGAATGTCCTTATCAGAAGACTGAGCTCCAAGATTCTTCAGAGCGTAGCTGAATCTCTTCTCCAACTCAATTCTCATTCTTCTCAAGAACTGAGAAATCACAGATTCGTATCTGGCCCTTCTCTCTTTCAATGCTCTCATGTTACCAAGATCCTCTTCACCTTTCTCATTACCTCTGATGGCATTGATGGCGGATTCCAACTCGGCCAAGACTGGCTCCAACACTTGAAGATCTCTGTCAACACCAGCTTTAAGCATGATATCCAACGAATTTTCATCAACAGCAACAGTATTCAACAAAGTATGCAAATCACCCCATAGAACCTTTTTGTTGATACTCTCAACTTGGAGACCCTGTCCTTCAGTTTCAACATGTTGGATATCACGAGAGAACCCAGATAACTCAGCAGCAAACAGGTTCAAGAATGGTGTTAACTTATTACATTCATCTGCAATTTTGGAAGTATGCTGCTTGAGCTCTGAAGACTGTCCACGAACTTCAATCAACCTTTTCGTTGTCTCAAACTCTGTATCAGCGAGCTCTTTCATCAACTTCAATGCCAAACTTTCAGCATCATCTGTGATGTCCCAATTGATCTCATCAAAGATATCATCGAAGGAGGACGGCTCAGAGTCCTGGTTATCCAATACAGAGTCAATTGTGTTAGCACGACGTCTCGACCTAGTCTGTGGAACCTGTAGAAGATCAACTGGCGACATGTTCAAATCGTCATACTCATCCTCGTTGTCAGATTGGTTGTTGGCCTTAATAGTTGTTGGAGTCTCAGTGACAATGGCTCTTGGTGTTGAATTGATATGTTCAGCACTGACTTCTTGTTCATCAAATGAATTTTCAAAAGAGAAGTCTTGAGAGTCATTATCAGATGGTGTTTCAACGGACGTTGGGAATGGAACTGGTTCAATGATCTCAATCTCCTTTGGCTGATGAATAACCGAGCTATCCAATTGATCAGATGACTCTTGGTATAGAGCGGTGATATCGTCATCAGAAGACTGTTCATCCTCTTCAAACTCCATCATACTGCGTCTGTGAGCAACAATCTCAACGCTCTTCAGAGTTTGACTCACGCTTGGTGCACTGGAATCCTGAGAGCCAGAGCTTTTGGGAACAGAGCCAGTAGAACCAGCAGAGCCAACAGTTTCAGGTCCATCAAATCTTGGTGAAATATCGAGCTCGATTTGAGCATCATGCATTTCTTTAGATCTGGAGGGAACCTCTGCTGGTGTATCAAGTCCTAGATTCTTCATTTGCTCATTAATCTCATTCTCAAGATCAAATGGTGATAGATCATCCTTCAGCAACGAGTTTTGAGCAATTTCCTTTGCAGGTTCTCTTCCACCGAGATCCAGAGGCTTTGTAGAGACAACAGTGGCTGGAGTCGATGACAGTGCTGAATGAGACTCGACTTGAATCGGAAGTGGAACCTTTTGAGCGTTTCTCGATGTAGAAATGGATGGTGGTATTTGAGTGTATGGAGATGAATCAGATGGGCGTCTGTTAGATGACTCTGGTGCAGAAGGTCTTCTGTTTGAGCTTGGGTTTGAGGGTCTTCTGTTTCCAGAAGCTGGTGCTTGAATCCTAGAGGAGCTCTTTTCACTGACGGAGGGTCTCTTGGCATACGGATCTAGCTGCTTGGTCGAAGAAGAGGATGAGGATGAGGAAGTAACTGATGGTACTGGTGGTACTGATGTGGCCGATTGTGCGGCCACTGCTGTTTTGGAATGTGCTGGTTTGGGAGATTGTGGGATGACTGTCATAGGACTCTGAGAGAGGGACGATCTCTCCTTATTTGAAACATTGGAGACAACGGAGCCCTTGCGGTCATTCACAGCGACTTTGATGTCCTTGTTGATGAAGGTTCGATAAGAGCTCTCATCGAGACCAAACAGAGAGAGATCCCAGTTGATCAATTGAGGAACGAGCCCGTTCTTGAACTTTCTGTAGGTTCGGATGAAGCTTGTGATGAACACTTGTCTCTCACGCGGAGTGTTGGTCTCCCAGTAGTAGTCTTTACCGAGTGTGCATAGGAAGCCACATTCAGACGTCTTCTCTCTTGCAACGCTCGTTAGTTCGTTCAAAGACCATGTTCTGCCTATCTGGAATGAGCCATTCGGGTTCTCACGGCCCTTGTGCAAATAGACGGATCCGTCCTTCTTCACCGCTAAGGCGAGGATTCTGGGCTTCTTGTTGACAGCTGGCGAGCTCGGTGGTGGCTTATTGGAAGGGTAGGCGGAGTCCTCAATGACACGGACGTGGGTGATGTAGTTATCTGTGAGCACACCATCGTTGTCCACCGACGAGAAGCAGTACTTGATCAAGCGCTTCTTGTCGCTCTCGTACTGCTGAGCCAGCGATGCCGACGCCGTGGTGGAAAGAGAGGTGGCGCTGGTCATCGTGTTGGACTTCTTGAGCTGTGGAACTGGCGCAGCCCTGGAGGAGTTGGACCGCGAGCCGCTGGCAGACGTTGACTGTTGGCGTGTACTGTACGATGTTCCTTGAGGCAGACGTTGGCCAGGCGCCTCGTCCTTAGAATTGTCACGGGAGTGTGAGTTTTTGCGGAAAGGCGATGAAATAGCCATTTTCAGTGCGATTGGCTGTTACAGTGATGCTTCGGTGCCGCCGTTGAAGTTGCCGCCGTGTTTCTTTGTTGTTGCTCAACGGCTGTGTTTTGTTATTGGCAGTTGTCTCGTTCCGCGTTCCTGAGAAGAGAAAGAACGAAAACATCCGAACTAGGCAGTTGCCGCATTCGTGCGATCTGGTATGCGCACTCCACTTATCGTTATGTTCCTAAATCTACGCCCCAGTTATCATTACAAAGCATTCATTAGCAACTTCCACTCAGGCAGCTCTTTCTGCGAGACGGATGGAGCGTCTGGCACCTTCACCCTGGACATCCAGGCGGCCCTCAGCCTGCAATTGGTTCAACACATCACCCATCTCCATGTTCTCAACGTTCACTTGGGACTGCTCGTTGAAGTTTCTGAGAAGCTGAGGATATGAGATTGAGCCTTGGACTTCGTCCTCGATGTATTTAAGGACGCTCTTGGCCAAGTCCTCTCGTTGTCTTCTCTCGGCAGACGACTGACCGGTCTGCACCAAGTCCATATCGATCTTACCGGTTCTAGGATCCGTAGCGTAGTCCTTGATGGCAGACTTGATCAATCTGACAGATTCCTGAACGTCAAACAACTCCACAGATCGAGACAGTCTCATCTTTGCATGTGCCTCAGAGAGACGGATCATACTCTCCAACTGTCTTGTTGTGGCTGTGATACGACGCTCGGAACCTCTGGCGTCGTCACCCAACTTTCTCATCTCAACGTAACACTTGACAAGCTCATCCTTAGCCTCATCGGTCAAAACTGGGTGGTAGTTGGACTTAGCGTAACCAATGTACATAGTCAAGAACTCCACTGGCAAAATCTCAGTTTCAGAAACGTTTTCTGGGGCATCTTCCAAGTACATGTTGGTGATGTGTCTAGCCAAATGTCTGTCCAAGCGGTCATCAACTTTATCCAAAATCAAATAGACCAAGTCAAATCTCGAAAGCAAAGGTGGTGGCAAATCAATGTTTTTCGTCACTGGTAGGTTTGGATCATACCTGGAGTTGATTGGGTTGGCAGATGCCAAAATAGAAGTTCTGGCATTCAATGTAGTAATAATACCAGCTTTGGCAATGGAGATAGTCTGTTGTTCCATGGCTTCGTGCAGCACAGATCTCGTGGAATCAGACATCTTATCAAACTCATCAATGCAACAGACACCACCATCAGACAGAACAAGAGCACCAGACTCCAAAACGAGCTGCCTTGTATCAATATCACGAGTGATATACGCGGTCAAACCGACAGCAGAGGAACCCTTACCGGAAGTGTAAATACCTCTTGGGGCAATCTTGTGGACATATTGCAACAATTGAGACTTGGCAGTAGATGGATCACCACAGAGCAAAACGTTGATATCACCTCTGTATCTACCACCTTTGGTGAAAGTCTTGGAAGTACCACCGAACAATTGAAGCAAGATACCCTTTTTGACATCATCTAATTCGTAGATACTTGGAGCAAGTGATCTGGAGAGCAATTGATACAAATCATCTCTCTCTGAGATTTCTTTGATCTTCTCGATCTCTTCCTCGGTGATCTTTCTCACTTCTTCAACGTCTTGTTTTCTCGAGATCTCAGCTTCAACGTTCAGAGAAGTGTCAATATTCAATCTCTTCTTATCTGTCTTCTTGATGTGAACGACATCCAAGAATGTCTTGTACAAGTTCTTCAACGTTCTCATTCTTGGATTTGTTCTCACTGGTGTAGATCTGAAAATACCTGTAGTCTCGATCTTGTCACCAGGTCTGACACTGTCCACCAACTCATCATAGACACAGAGAGAAACGGAATGTGGCGTCTGGCCATCTGGAACGATATCTGGAGTTTCTTGCAGCTTGATGATCTGCTTATCAGCAAAGGAACATCTGTTATGAACCAAGACCATGGAGTTCGATTGAGCACAGTCATTTCTTGGACAAATGGTCGGTTCTTGAATAACACCTCTGTCGATTTCAACAGTGGTTGTGTGGTCACAAACGTTACACTTGAAGAAGGCAACCTTCATATCTGGGATGGCGGAAGTAGATCTCAACACAATACCCTTGATGGACACCAATCTATCAATATCCTCCGGGTTTAAAGCTCTCATGTCTCTTTGAGCCTCAACGTTAAATGGTCTCACTTTGTAAATGGAACCCTCGATGTTGGAGATATCAATCTGGTCATCATCGGAGTCAAGGGCCAATTGGACCATACAGTCCTTGATCGTCTGATCCATAATTGGGATGACCTCCTGTGGGAAATCTTGCAGTTGGTAGAACAGTTTCTTTGTAGTTGGGTAGGCGAGCAAGTTCTGAGCGTCCAAGTTCAAGTTTGTGGTACCAAGTTCCCTCATCTGTGTCAACTCCTCAACGTAGAACAAGTCTTCGTCAATCATTGGTTCAATGTCCTCGCGGTCCATCTGTTTTCTGTGTCTCATCTTGAAACCCATGAGGAAGTCCCTGAACTTGTTTGAGACTTCGTTGATACTGACATTCGTACCCCAAATGACTCTGACTGCATCTTCTTCACCAGTGCCGGAGGATAGCGTACTCGAAGGGTCATTTCTTCTGTTGGCAGCGGCGTTACCTTCACCTTCTGGAACCTCAAGACGACGTCTTCTTGGGGAGGACAAGTCGGAGGAGTGGACATCACCTCTGAGCTGACGGAGGTTATCAGCACGGCGGTGGGCGGCGATGTCGGATCTGATGTCGGAGGCGAGATCTGATCTCTGTGATCTTCCACCTCTGATGTCTGATGGCGGGGCAGACGACGAGTAGGCCAGCGGGGAACTCACTCCGAGGTTTGAAGGCGCGTTGGGGCGCGGAGCATCGGAACTGAGGTCATTGCCACGGCGGAGTGGCGAGCTGGCACCGGCTCCTTGTGAAGATGGGAAGAAGAGTGGCGAGGAGACGTCGTTGGCTCTGCGCGAGTTGTTCGAGTCCTCGAATGTTGGCTGCTCCGGAGCATCGGATGAAGGCGGAATGAAGAGCGGGGAGGACGGCACACGTCTCTCTTCCTCGGGATCTCTCGGTGGCGAACTCATTGCGTTGGTTTGCGGTGGTTTATCAGTGCTTTTAGGCGTAAAGAGAAGAGAACTCCGTGTTTTTGTTCAAGGTTTCGCGTTTGGCGACGCGTCTAATTACTTTCCCCAATGCGGAAGTATTCGCGTAGACTGCCTAGATGGGAAACACTATCACTAATTATCCTTTATTGTTAAACTTCACTCCGCAGTCTCCACAGACTGGTTCAAGAGTTCTCTGTTCACCTCCCACTTCTTCTCCGTAGGCTTCGTGCCCATACGCTTGGCCAGTGTGCGGAGTGTGTTCTCAATCGTGGCCTTCGTGTACTTCGGCAGTTCCTTCTTCAGGATCTCCACCATCGTTGGCACCGTGAAGTCACAGTCTTGTACCTTGGAGGCAAACAGTTCGAGGTCCTCTTTCACGGTGATGATCGTCTTACCTTTCTTCTGCTTAGGCTCATCACTGGTGGAGTCGCCTTTCTTCTCTTGATCAGCTGGGTCCTGAGGCAGTGCCCAGTAGTCAGTGTTTGGATCAATAGGGAACGACACCTCGGCTTTCAAGATCTCAATAGGGATCACTGGCTCTGTGAATAATGGGTCTGTAGTGCTCTTTCCCTTCCACATAACAACTGGGACCAATGGTCCTAGAGCTCCCCTCCTCGTGTCTGCATTGTTGTCGTCTTCCAAGAAGTCCTGTAAGTCCTCAGTGTCCTCTTCATCTGCTTCAGAGGTATCATCATCGTCATCAATGTCTTCACCTTCACCTTCTTCATCCTCGCCAGCCTCGTCGTCAAAGTCAATGAATTCTGGCAACTCCATGTATGGGTTCTTACCCAAGCCGTCTGGTATGCTCTTCGTGTAAGTTCCGATCCAACCTTTGACGTTCTCGTAGAACCTGATGAACTTCACTGTGATCGGCGCACCATTCAACTGGTTTTCGAAGATGTACTCAGCGTTCTGTGGGATCTCAACAAGATTATCCAAAGACTGTTCTGTCAACCACTGTTTAACGTCTGAAGATCCATTCAAACCTTGATCAAAGTCGGCAATGGTCTTCGTTAGACTGTCACCGCTGAGTCTGTTGGAGTCATACATCTCCACGCCATCTCTGACGAAGAAGTCCTGGAACATGCTCTTGTAATCACTCTTCTCCTCTTTAGACGTTGTCTCTGTGACCGTAGTGGATTTAACAGTGGTTTTCGGTTTGAAAAAGTTACTGATCTTGAGTTTCTCTTTCTTCTTCTTTGCATCTTCCTCTTTCTTCTTTTGTTCCTCAAGCTTCTTCAGTTTCTCTTCTTCTTGTTGGCGTTTCTCATCCTCTCTCTTACGTTTTTCATCAAGCCTCTTCTTTTCTTTCTCCTCCTTCTCTTCGAGTTTCTTCCTTTCCTTCTCTTCTCTCTCCTGCTTCAACTGTTCTTTCTTTATCTCATTCTCTTTTCTTATACGTTCCTTCTCTTCATCCCTGGCCTTCTTCTCCGCTTCTCTCTGCAACCTCTTCTCTTCTTTCAAGAGACGTTCTTCTTCCTTGGCTTTATCTCTAGCGAGCTTCTCCTCCATTTTCTTCTTCTCACGCTCTTCCCTCTCCTTGAGCTTCTCCAGCATCTTGGGAGCCATCTTCTTCTCCGTCAAGGGCGAAGAGGTGATGGTGTTGGAGTTCTGAAGTGGCTTGACTGGTGTCTTCAAAGGAGTATTCACTGCTGTAGATGAATCGCCATTTGGTGCCACTGGTGCGCCCAAAGAGTCAACTGGTTTGATCAATGGAACAGACTTGGCCAGTGCTTTTGGAGGCTCTGTGCTTGTGGTGGTCGATTCTGTCTCTGTGGTGATCTCTTCAACGTCCGACTCCGCATCTGAGAGTTCAAACGGGTTCTGTGACGACCCAACAGTGTGCTGCTCTGCCACTGGTTCGTTCATTTGGTGGACCCAGTGTGATGTTCTTCTCTGTGTCGTCTGCTTGTTAGCTTGTTGGTGTTGCGACACGAAACTTTCGGCTTCAACGCGTTTTGATGGCGCGACGCGTCCCCCATAACATCTACGCGTCTCTTGCTACGAATCGTGTGATTACTTCGATATTTATCATGTGAACGCCATATTATTTACACTCATTCTGAAGCTGCTGAACAATTTCAACAGCCACGGAACAAAGCTTCTTCAGGTCGGCCTCCTGGATCACGAACGGCGGCATCAAGTAGATCAGCTTTCCGAATGGTCTCACCCACGCGCCTCTGTCCACGAACATCTTCTGAAGAGCTTCGGTCTCATAGGGCTTCTTCAATTGAATCACCGCAAGAGCACCGATTCCTCTGAGATCCTCCACTAAGGGAATTCCTCTGAGCTTGTCGAACAGCACTGTTTTGAAGATATGCTCGATGTTGGACACTTGCCCTTGCCACACGTTTCTTGACAGAATCTCCAAACTCTTGTTGGCAACCGCACAAGCCAGGGCGTGGCCCATGTAAGTCGGACCATGGAAGAATCTCCTGGATGGGTTCTCACAGACGTAGTTGGCAACATCACGAGTCATCAAGCAGGCTGACAGAGGGAGGTATCCACCAGTGAGTCCCTTACCACACAACAGAATGTCTGGGACGATGTCAGCATGCTCCAGGGCAAAGAGCTTTCCCGTTCTTCCAAATCCAGTTGCAATCTCATCCAAAATAAGCAAAACACTGTACTTGTCACATAGCTGTCTCACCTCTTTCAGAAACTGTGGATGGTACACCCTCATACCACCAGCGCCTTGGACAACTGGCTCCATGATGACAGCTGCGATACGCTCGTGGTTCTCTTCCAATGACTGTCTAAGCGGCACAATGTCAGAAGGGTCAAACTCACCATCAAATCGAGACTTTGGTGCTTCAACAAAGAAGTTCTTTGTCAAGAACCCACTGTAGTTGCGATGCATGGAGTTGACCGGGTCACAGATGGACATGGCACCAAAAGTGTCTCCGTGGTATCCGTAGTTGATGGTCAAGAAGCGGTCCTTTGGAGCAACGGACTCCTTCATCTCTCTCTTACCGGCCCAGTACAAATGTGCAAGCTTCAAACCAACCTCAACACAGACAGAACCAGAATCAGCGTAGAAAACACTGTCCAACTCCTTAGGAGCCATGGAAAGCAACTTCTTGGAAAGCTCAACACCAGGCTCATGGGAAGTACCAGCAAACATGAAGTGGGTGAACTTTGGGACTTGGTCATAAATGGCTTGGTTCAACTCTGGATTGTTATATCCGTGTATCTGGTTCCACCAACTGCTCATTCCGTCCACCAACTGACGTCCATCTTCCAAAGTGACGATAGCCCCTTCAGCCTTGACGATCGGATAAGCTGGGATTGGATTCTTGAGAGAGGAGTACTGGTGCCAGATGTGTTCCTTGTCAAACTCAATATCGATCATGGCTATGGACTCTGGTAGTTTGGTAACAATTGTATGATGTAAAGTCCAACAAAAGGGATCAGAGATGGCCTTTATACGGAGACAGACTCACTCCAGGATTCCCAACGAGAGTCAGGACTCAAGACCCAGGACCCACAAAAGGGGCAAAGGAGTCATCTCAACAACAGCTGACATGTGGAATGACGAGTGACCATTCCCAACAGCCCAGCTGGTCCAATTAGGATCCTCAAAGGCTACAGCCGAGTGATTAGCCACCAAAAGGCATGTAGAGCGGACTCTCTCATGCGGCCTCTTTTTTGCCCTTTGTTGGTTGAGTCACGCCGGATCGGGAAGCTTTGGGGAGTCATCTCGCTACCGAGCCATACGCCAGTGTCTCTCTCAACACAGAAAAACAGCACGGACATGGCTATTTAAGGGCTATTTCGGCACTATGGGCCTTTCCATTCCGATATCCTTCTTTCAAAGGTATATCACCAAAAGCAATGACCGCAATCGATCCCGTTGATTACCAGGGCCTCACTACAACATCAACACTCCACAAGCTGAAGTTCTTCCCGTTGGATACTTCCACAGAGGGTAGAGCCGTTGGAGACACTCCAAGCTTACAAGACACCAAGCGGGTTGAAGTTACACTTCCTCTTGAAGAACCTCCAGTTCCAAAAGTCACCATCGAAGACCTTACTCTGTCCAAAGAGGAAGCGAATATCGACACAGTCTCTGAGATCTTGGAGAAATACGGTGTCTGTGTTGTCAAGAAGCTCTTCAACGCTGAACAGACCTCCCAGATCAAGGCTGAACTGGATCCAGAGTTTGAGATCCGCAAGAATGATCCACGTTTGTTCCCAAAGGAGACCATCAGAGTCACAGAGGCCGTCACCAGATCACCCACCGCTGTCAGAGAGGTGTTGAACAATCCACTTAATGTCCAAGTTTCTGAGAAGTTCTTGGCTAAGAAGAATGCTTTCTGGATTGGTCCAAATATCAACGTCGGTTATTCACCAGCTATCATCTCCAGTTCTATTGGCTTCAGAGTTGGCCCGGGATCCCAGCCACAGGCCCTCCACAGAGACGATCATTCTGAACACAATATCAACGAGAAGGTTGACTCTTATGTCTACGGAAGGGAGACCCAAGTTGGTATTTCTGTTGCTCTCAGCAAGGTCACCAAGGAGAATGGAGGTACCAGATTCATTCCAGGATCACATCTCTGGGACCACTTCAGACAGCCACACGAGGAGGACTGTATCCAAGTTGATGGACTGGATGAAGGCGATGCTTTCTTCATGTTGGCCTCGGTCTTCCATGCTGCCTCTCGAAACGTCACCAAAGACGAGTACAGAACTATTTTGATCATGTTCTTGGGACAAGGTACTTCTAGACAGAAGGAGAATATCTACTTGATGACCCCTTTGGAGTACTGGAAGCAGTTCAATGCTGACGAGTTGAGATTGTTGGGCCTCAGTATGAGTGAGCCTTTCAGTGGCATGCTGGGACTTCAGGATCCGCTAGTCAAGTTGAAGCCAGGATATGTCAGACGCAGTAACTACACTGATGTTTGTAAAGTCTCCCCTATTTAGGTTTTATTTAGGCTTATACATGCCAACAACCTCCATAACAGCATCAACAAGCTTGTTCAACTCCTCGGTAGTGATGATGTATGGAGGCATGATGTATACCAGTTTGCCAAAGGGTCTAATCCAAACACCTCTCTCAACGAAACACTTTTGAAACCATCTCATATCAACAGCAGTAACAAGCTCAACAACGCCGATAGCACCAAGAGTTCTCACATCCTTGACAATCTCCAACGTCTTCAACTCCTTGAGTCTCTGAAGTTGAGAGTTGATCTTTGTCACTTGATTCTTCCATTCCCCTCTCATGACAATTTCCATGCTTTTGTTTGCAACGGCACATGCCAAAGGGTTACCCATGAAAGTAGGTCCATGCATCATCAGACCACCGGTTGCCTTGTCACTTCCAATAGTATCAGCGATGTGTCTCTGACAAATGACGGCAGCCAAAGTGACATATCCACCAGTGATAGCCTTACCAACAGTCATAATGTCAGGAACAATACCGGCGTGTTCATAGGCAAACAACTTACCAGTTCTTCCAAACCCAGTGGCGATCTCATCGAAAATCAAAGGAATCTCGTATTGGTCACACAACTCACGGACTCTGATCAAGTATTTTGGGTGGTACATTCTCATTCCACCTGCTCCTTGTAAAATTGGTTCTAAGATAACAGCAGCAATCTCATCATGGTGGTTCTTCATCTTGTCGTCAAAGTCTGCAACGTCTTCGTCGTCCCACTCTTCTCCAAATCCAATTTGTGGCGCCTTAGCAAAAATGTTAGCAGACATATAACCAGCATACAACGAATGCATAGAGTTCACTGGATCACAAACAGACATGGCACCAAATGTATCACCATGATAACCACGCTCAATAGTCAAAAACTTCTTCTTCTCTGGGTAACCCTTAGCATGAGCGTGCTGGATCGCCATCTTCAAGGCAACTTCAACAGAGACTGAACCAGAATCAGCAAGGAAGCAACAATCCAATTTCTCATCAGTCATATCAATCAGTTTCTTCACAAGATCAACAGCAGGACGATGTGTAATACCACCAAACATAACATGAGACATCTTACCCAACTGTTCTGTAGCAGCGGCGTTGAGCTCTTTGTTGTTATAACCGTGGATAGCACACCACCAAGAGGACATGCCGTCAATGAGTCTAGTACCATCTTCAAGATGGAGTTGAGAGCCATGAGCAGATGTGACTTCGTAGCATGGTAAAGGATCGGTGAGTGATGTGTATGGATGCCAGATGTGAGCCTTGTCGTAATCTGTAATGGAAGACATTTTGGGTGCAAGGGGCGAACTTGGCATGAGGACCAGAGATCACGTCAGAAAAGCGGAAAGAGCCGCTTAAACGGACCAAGAGATCGACAACAGCCAATGAACCCCGTAGCAAAGAGGATGATTCATGATTGCCCAATGTTTGAAGCAAGTTGTTGAGGCCGTGTGATTGAGTCCGGGAGAGAGGACTCGGTTGATATGCAGGTCGCGGAGTCATGATGTGACTCAAAACGTTGGGGCAATCAATCAAGACTCAACACTTTGATGAACCAAATGAAATAAAAGGGGCTGAAGGGGACAAGCTTTGATCATTCTTTCTTTTCAGTGTAGTATCAGAGGAGAAAATGACAACAATTTTTGTTACTGGAACGGACACAGACGTTGGCAAGACCTTCATTTCGGCAGTCTTGTGTAAAGCATGGGGTGCCTCATACTGGAAGCCCATCCAAACTGGGTTGAACTGTGATCCTGGTGATACCAAGACAGTCAGAGGCCACATTCCTGGTGTGAAGACATACACACCAGCCCTTGAGTTACAGGAGCCTTTGAGTCCATGGAGGGCATGTGTGCTGGAAGGCAAGCCAGAGTTGAAACTCGAGGAGTTTGAGGTGCCAAAGGATGTTCAAGGCCCATTGGTCGTGGAAGGAGCGGGTGGTGTGTGGGTCCCGTTGACTGGTGAATTGATCACGACTGACCTGGTGAAGCACTTGGACTTGCCTGTTGTGGTGGTGGCCAGATCGGAGTTGGGAACGTTGAACCATACGTTGTTGACATTGGAACATTTGAAGAATCGTGGTGTCAAGGTTTTGGGGGTTGTTCTGAACGGTGATATCAATATTGACAATTGTGAAGCACTCAAGTTGTTTGGAGCCAAGATCTTGTGTCAAATCCCAAGGGCAAATAGTGTGGATGAAGTTTCTGGATTGGTGCCAAAGTTGGAAGATGTGTTGGAAATGTAAATTGTCTGGACTACACCCGCTGAAACGGGGGCAAAAGATCATTCATAAGCTCATTAAGTTCGTCATTAAATAGTGTGTGCCTTCCTCTTGATTAGAAGCGTCCTTGTAACCATATCCTCATCCAATGAGTCATTGATCTCATCATCATAGACAGCAGGTTCATCAAGGACTTGTGTACTCAGGACATCCGACAGTACTGTGCCAATCTGAGAGGAAAGAGTTGTTCGAATATTGATTCGTGACACTGTAACTTGTGAAAGAAGTTTGTCCTGTGATTCAATCCTAAGTTGTGAGGAGGTGCAAATTGGCTGATTATCAAGAAGAATCAAGTCGCCTTCGTCTTCAGAGCACTCAACTTCACTTTCATCAGATATCACAATCACTTCTGGAGATGGAGGAGCCGCATACATAGGTCTGATAAGTTGACTCAGCGTGATAGGTGAATCATCTTGTGGTTCCGCTGTGTCAGTGATAGACTGCGAAGGAAAGAGAGCAGTATCCTTGTAAAGCAGATTGAGCTCAGCAATCTCAAGCTCTGAGGGTTCGTCGTCACCAACCCACCACATATCTTCATCCATAGACTCCACTGGTGAATCTCTGGTCTTGGTCCTCTTCAAATGGCTTGTCAACACTGTAGATATTTTGGTCCACTCTTTACCAGAGAACAACTTCACTTCGGTACTAGAAGATCCCTTGCCCGAAAGCACTTCAGACAAAGGTTTCAACTTGGGATCGTATCTCTTCATCCTTCTTGCTTTCTCTGGACGACCAGAAAGTTTTATCAACTGCTCTGAATCCGTCTTTCTCTTCTTGGTTCTCTTTGGATTATCAGCATTGGCACCTGGATCGGTCTTTGAGCATGGCCCACGCCTTACCGCGCTGTCAGAATTCTTTTCTCTGGAGGCATCTGAGTCGGTGGATGTGTGCTTGAACTGCTCTCTCAACTTCCGAGCCATTCTGACGTTCTCTTGTTCTGCTTCAAAGTCGTCATATCGTGATTGCACTTGTGTGGAGCTGAAGACATCCACGTCCTGCGACAACTGGAGCTCGGGGGTTTGCTGGTTGTTTGCGACCGAGGCCATCACTGTGTCTGCACTGGAACTGTCCAGGGCGGCCGATCAGAACGAGACAGGCTGTGCTCCTTGAGGCCTGCTACCGGGTAAACGGCGTGTAAGTGTTTAGTGTTTACCTGTTTGCCGCCCAAGATAGGTTCGCGAATAGAACGGTTTCGCGGATTTTCGAAACCAAAACAATCACAGTTGGCAAGTAACAAGAATTAGCCGCCGCTCGGGAATCCAGAGATAACGCCGGAATCTGGTCCGTTTGAGTTCTATAAAACTGGGAATTTGGTTGCTGAATTTACGGGTTACCCACTTTGCTATTTGCAACCCCCAAAACCACACGGAAACTGCACGAGATCGGGCCACGCGCCACCCGCGTTCATTGACAGCCATCACCGCCACGACAGCAGTAACAAAGAGCACACCAAGAGCCCCCACCCACAAATGACAGAGCCAGAGATCTTTCCCGGAAGTGACTCGCTCGAAGTGCCAATCCAGCTCGACCCGTCTATCAGGACGCGATCCCGCTCCAACTCGAAGGTGTTTGGCAGAGCCAATCCGCTCACTGCTGGTACTTCAAGCACATCTACCAACGGTCACGGCAGTAATGGCGGAGTTGTTGAGGAGAGACTCGTCTTGCCCAAGGTCACACTGAACGACTCCAGGTATCTACAAGGCGCGGTGCACACGAGCGCCCTCTCCAACAGCCCAACACCGTCGCCCTCAGCAGGCACGCTACCACCACGCAAGGTGCCTCCTCCTTCAAGAGAGCAGTTTGCACACATCATTGTCCTCTCATCGACCAATGAGACTTTTGACAAGAAGACGTTGACGGTGCCTCAGCATCCAGAGGTGTTGAAGTTGGGAAGACCCAACTGTTCGCAGAAGGCTCCAAGCTTGTACAATGGGTACTTTGACTCGAGAGTTATCTCTCGTGAGCACGCTGAGTTGTACCTGAGAGATGGCATTGTCTACCTGAGGGATTGCAATTCGTCTAATGGTACTTTCGTCAACGGTGCTAAGATTAAAGAACAACAGTTGAAAGAAGGTGATACCGTTGATTTAGGTATTGACATTGACACTGAGAAGAACAAGCATCAACACCATAGAAAGATTGCATGTCTTGTTGATAATATCCTCACTATTCCTATTGACGGTACGACGGACCTCTCCAAGATTCTTGATGATCTCAATCGGTCGCCATCAGGCTCGGGAAATGGTGTCGATGGATCCAAGTCAAAATCAGGTGATTTCGCACAAGATGAGTTGAACCCATTTGACGCGGCCATGTTTGGAGATGTCACGCGAGATTTGGAAGATGTGTCATTGGGGATAAATCACGATTTTTTATCAGGGATCTTTGTTAACAACAACATTGGCACGAGCTCTGCATTGGTTCATTCTATCAGATTGTTGATAAACCAATTACATCAAGAGAAGTTGAACAATATGAAGTTGGACTCCGTTGTGCATTATTTGGAGAAGTATAAAATGGAAGTGGAGAGACCAGGTGAACACTCGTTGGTCAAACTGAAGGAGTTCAAACTCAACATGGACGAAATAAAGAAGAAGAATGACAAGCACAAGGTAACCATCATGGATTTGGAAGCCAAACTACAAGAGTACAGAGAGTTACTCGATGACGCTAAATCCACACAAAAGGATCTGGTTCACCAGGTGAAGACCTTGTACGAGACTGTTAGTGGTGAAAGAAAGAAGAATGATGCCCATGTCAAGAGAATTGAAGAGTTGGAATCCAGTGTCAGTGCCAAAGTCTTATCCATCGATGCTTTACAATTACAAGTTCAATCTCAGCAAGGTGTTCATTTGGATAAAGACGCCAGGATCTCGGAACTGGAGGCTACGATTGAATCCAAGGATGAAGAGATTGAGAGAATCTTGAAAGAGCATGACACTTTATACAAGCAGGCTAAGAGTGCCTCTGTTGCCTCCGATATGGTATTCATGGCCGCTATCACTGGTGCGGTTGTCGTTGTGGGAGCCTACATTCTTAAATGATAATTGGGAAAGAGACGAGGCGTGGGTTGATATTCTTTATGACACGAAATGAACGACTTTGATGTTTGATAATTGGCATACTTGTGATTGCTGTTCATGGTGTGCCGTAGTTAGCGTGCGATGGGAAGATGGTCAGACATGTGTCATGGACGTGGTACGATATGGGGACTTGAAAGTTCAGCCACACTGTCACTTATACCCCAGAAAGAAGCTGTAGCCGGGGCAAAGGAAGAACTACGGAGAAATCCCATATATAACCATATAATGAGTGATAATTAAACTGTGCATCATTCATTCTTGCTTCTCCCTCTTGTCCTTCAACGTTTGACTGATGTGGCGCACCGTCCATGTGTGCAAAGCGGAGAGAACACCCAATGGAGGAATGAGCGTTAAGAGCCAAACCAAGAGGCTTGGTGTGAGTTTAGCCACTGCATTGTTGACCTGATCATTCAATTCTTCCTTGGATCCACTGTTATCGATAACAATGTCACTCTTCTTGATCTTGTCCTTGGTGCTCATCTGCGAAGAGATACGCTGGCGCGCTTCTTCCTCTGTCATGCCAACATTTCTTGATAACAGTCTCTTTAGCTGCTCGTCCTCATCACAGATAACACACACCGTAGAGCCACAAACCTGGTCCAATCTGGACTCAAATAAGAGAGGAACATCCAATACGACGATCTTCTGGAATGTGAAGTAGGCCCAGAGGACCTGCTTGGCCATCTCAAGTCTGATCCATGGGTGTGTGAGCTTGTTGAGCACTTTTCTCTCCTCTTCGTCGGCAAAGATGTGCTTCCCGAGTGCTGGTCTGTTCAAATTACCATCCTCCAAAAGCAAATCTGGGATCTTGGGCCCGAAGTGAGAGACAATAGACTTGTAAGCGATACGGCCCGGCTCCACAACCTGGCGAGCAATGAGGTCAGCGTCCACAACAGCAATCCCGTGCTCCTCTTTGAAAAACTGTGAGACGGTGGACTTCCCACTCGCAATTCCGCCTGTAAGCCCAACAACAAGCATTTCTGGTTGGTCCTTTTTCGGCTGTTCAACGGGAACTTCCACCCGTTCCTTGTGTGGCCAGCAGTTGCTAGAAGTTTGTATGGGGAATAGAACGGGTTCGCGCAATACACCCGGACACCACCACATACAGGCTCTGGAGGAGTCCAGCCAGAAAATGCACACCTTGAGAGGATTGACTTAGATTATACCACTTTGAAGGGAACAGTACAACTTCAATGTCTGCATACATGTGAACTCCACCTCCTGCACTTCCAGTACTGGCATCTCGCCCACCAAACACACGCTTCATACCGCACAGTGCACACCAGTCACCAGTCACCACACCCCACACCCCACACCAACAATGAGTTCACTAGACATTCTCCCTCCTGAGCTCAGAGGTGAGATCTACAAACACATGGACAGCTATCTACTTCGGTCGTTTCTCTATGCATTTCCGGATCGTATATCCGACTTCATTGTTGTATCTGATCTCCATGTCGATACTGCGCTTGTTCCAGTTTTCTTCAAGTTTCCTGGGATCAGGATCGTAAGACTCAACGACTATCATCCTTCGATGAGATACAACCGCCATGTTTTCACACTGTATGAGCTTACATACAACTGGTCCCGCTATTCATGTTTTGTAGGTGATGATCGGTTTCCAAGGCCGTACGTTGCTCATCTGGATTATGACTTACCCTTCCTTGATCGAATGTCGTTCGTGTACATCAAGGCATTCTTTTGGGGGCTCGTTGCCGGCAGTTCAATCCAAAAACTTGTCCAGAATGGTCAGGCTAGATTTATGATGGACTATATTACTCCTGATACCGTAAGCCAGACCGAGTTCAATTATCCTGCTTGTGTATGCGGCTATCCTTATATTTGGCCATCATGTTCACCCCACACGATTGAGCCGTTCTATGAATGTTCTGAGATCCGCTTGTCAAAGTTGAGCTTGCTCGAAATCCATGGTGTGAACACCATTAAAGGTCTCACGTTTAAAACACTGGAACACTTGACAGTACATTTTGCACGGAGCCGGGACCCTTCGGCTCGGCCATCTATCGAGAACATCAAACTATGCGTTAGACTCATAACGCTAGTGGTGTACTACGAAGACCAATTCCCCATTATCAAAGATTTCATACATCGACGCATACCGTGCAGACCCTGCAAAGTCTGCCAACACTGTCTACATGCCGAATTAGAAGGAAAAATTCACTGCCAGTGCTTATCTTGCACAAACTGTCGAAACTTCGAACACGTCGAGCGGCTAGCGAGTCAGCCTGGACAGTTCTTCCGAATCATTCAGAAGCAAGCCATGTCAATCCACTGTTGTTCTAGTCTCCCAGTTTGCACGTTGCCAGCGGATGAAGATCTTGAGTTGTTCTCAATCACTGCAAGATTCAACTTCATCCATGTGATTGGTGGACCAGATGAGCTGTTGAAGAGGATCAACTTTGACAATGCCAAAGAGTTGTACTGGAAACAAACCAACACACAGTCCAAGGACTTCCAGCTTGACTCTCTTGATCTTGGACAAGTCTCACAGTTCACTTTTGAATCCACATTACCAGCGCCTCGACTGCCCAAACTTACATTCAGAAACAAGCTCAGATGCCTCACGATGATGGTTTATGACCATACGCTTGACTTCAACGGTCTGTGGGAAGAGACAGACTGGTCGGGTCTCGACGAGCTTGGAGTGTGGTGCTTCGCGCCAAAATCAAGCAGCACTGGGAGCACAATCACAATCCCATCGAGAGTGGTCCGAATCTCAGACCCGTGTGGAATGACACTTCTTGGTGGTGTGAAGTTGGACCGTAACATCCCAAGAGTTGCGACCAGTTTCAACAAGACCAAGCCTCGGGAGGGACCCAGCGATTGGGAAATTGAATTATGGAGAATAAACGATTAGACGTTTAACAGATGAACCGCATAAATCTCAATAAATCAGTCTGCTATGATGTTCTGTAGACGGAGTAAGTCACCCAGAGAGGAAAAGAAAAAAGAAAAAAAAGCACACAATGAGACGCCCGGCCGGGTAATTTTCGCGAACATTGCCCATACAAACTTCTTTCCATCACCAACTTCTCTGAATCTCCAAAGTCCGCTTTAAGGCACCAAAGCGCACTGGAAACTTGAACAGAAGATGAAACCCGTGTACGTTCTCGGGAGATCCCGTGGTGCTCTCTCGCACCTGGTGACACACGGACTGGCGGCGCTTCCCGAGCAGCCAGCAGTTCCTCGCATCGTCTATCTCCTGCGCTCAGACAAGAAGCTGCGGACGTTCCTCAATCACGACTCCACACTGACACTGACCCAGTACAGCCCCTCACACGCTGCGTACGTGACACAGCGACAGCTCATGAGTGCGTGTGCGCCACCAGAGTACGATTCCGGTGAGCTGGCACACATCGAGAGCATGGTTTGCTCGTTCAACAGACCAAGAGATGTGACTGAGTTGCACAAGTACAAGAAGTGCTTCTCTCCAGAGTCGTCGGTGCTGCTTCTCGAGATCGACAGATCGTACCTGGACTCGATGGGGACGCTGCTGTGGAAGAACCCTGAGCTCAGGCCGAAGTTGTACCAGTCCATTTCCGATATCAGCTGTTGGTCCACTGGTGACTTCCACACTGGTGTCATTGGCGATGGTTCTCTGAAGATTGCCAAGATACCGAGGGATCTGAATGATCTGGACAGTTATGAGTATGATCTCGGTGCCAATATCCACCAAGAAGGTGAATTGATGGACATGATGTCCCGTACAAACAACCTGAACACGACTTTCATCAAATACACCGACTTTGTTCATCTGCAGTACGAATCTATGATCATCAAGACCGCTGTGGGGTCCCTGACGGGATTGTACGACTGTACCAATGGGGAATTACTCAAGATGAAACACACGACCAGACTTCTCCAGCATATCATCAAAGAGTGTCTCACCATCATCGCATCGTCTGACTCAATGGCCATGAAGATCCCAAATGCCAAAGTGATGCTTAACACTGACAGAATCTTGGACGTCGCCATAACGCTGCTGAAGAAGACAGAGAAGGAATCGTCATTGATGAGAAGACAGGTGTCATTATGGAACACAACAGAAATCACAAACACAACTGGATACTTCTCCTACATGGCTCGTCGAAACAAGACCAATGCCATTCACATCAACATGCTGAACAAGATGTTGGAGGCTAAGACCTCTTTGGTGGGGATCAGAGGACAAAAAGTTCTCTTGGATGACGAGTTTTGATTACATAGACTTCATGAACATAACGACATAACATAATTATAAACAGATGCATAATATATTTAGGGTTTTTCACTGTAGTTCTTCCAGATGGTGGTTAATGATTTGCAACTGGTTCTTCCACAGATTTGTGACTGTTTTGGACTTGTCGTCTTTCTCACTCTCCAGCTCTTCCAACTTGTCGTCAGCATCCTCTTTCAACTCTTCCAATATTTCAATGAGGATCTGATCAGCTTTCCTCTTGTAGTACTTACCATCGGAGACACCACTCATCAATGCCTGGACTCTTCTGTTCTGGTACAAGTCACCATCTTTCTCCAACAGCACGGCCAATGCCACTTCAACTCTGAAGGAGACGTCGTTCAAGCTGATCGTGTACTCGTCCCAGTATCCGTGCTCTTTCAAGAAGTCACACTGGTGCTCAGTCAGCAACTCGGTGATCTTCAGCGTCAAGTCAACGTCGTTCCACGGGTTGCTCTCATCTGAGAGAAACATGAACCCGTACTCACAAAGCAGGAACTCATTAGAATGCGGACCATAAGACAAGTAGACCTCTTCGTCCACTTTATAGCTCAGCGTCGTCAAGACATGGAACCCATTGTGGTCCACTTGTAACGAGCAGTGATCCTGAGAAGAGTGATTGATGAAGTCAACGTATGGCGCCATGGTGAAGTTGTCGTCGTTGGTGTGTGCTTCTGGTATCGACATGTAGAGACAACGAGAGTTGACACAGAACCAGGCCCAAAGGAAGTCCTGCTGTGGGATCAAGTTCTCAACAGAGTGAGAGGATAACAGCTTCTTGATGGTCGTGAAGTCGGTGGTGAAACGGGTGTACATCTTCTCTGTGTGTGCCTTTGTCGTTGATGGTAAAGAGGCAAATGGCTGTGCTTCCCTGTCATCGTTCTCCAATAACCATACCAGTGGTGAGAGGGCAAAGTCTGTGAAAGGCGGAAGGGACTCCAAGAAAGGTTTCCACCACGATTTGCCAGCTCTCTTAGTCTCAAGGCAAATGTACATGGCCATGATCTGGAAAGAAGTGAGCTTGTGGAGCGTCTGTGTATCGAGTTTGGCGTAGAACTTGGTGATCTCGTCCTCTTTGCCCTCAGTTTCCGGGATTTTGAGGCCGGTTTTGTTCACGTTCTTGGACCAGGAGAGGATGTGGGCGACGATTGTGGAGAAGTTGAGCAGATACGACGGCGTGATCTTGATGATCTGCTGGCGGGGCTTCAGTGGCTTGGAGGCGAAGATACCTCTACCACCGTACGAGGTCTCACGGACGCTGAGAGAGTCGGGCAAATTCGACCGTGTGTCCTGCTTGAGCCAGGTGATCAGCTGTTCGAGTGTCTTCTCTGAATCGGACATTTCTGGTTGTGAATTGGAGTTTGGCCGGGGTTTGCAAGTATAACTGTGTGAACAATGACACAATTTTTTTTTTGCTTCACGCTCTCCCACACTCAAACCATCACCAACCAGCAGGACACAAACCCCGAGACACAACACAAACAACCACGATGTCCAAGCTGCTCCGGGCCCCAGTGCGGTCCTTCTCCTCTGCCAGAACATTCTCAAATGCCTGCACAACCAAATTCCACCCGCTCAGGCCGTCCGCTGGTGTTCTCCGCCACCTCCACTTCACCGACATCCTCGACTACAACAAGGGCCAGCAGATCCAGACACAGTTCCAGGGCGCCAACCTCGAGTTCAAGTCGATGCAGACGAAGATCGGACGCAAGCGCAAGGAGATGGACGCCAAAGGCCTCGTCATGAACGACTACGAGGCCGAGCTGCTCGCCAACATCGTCGCCATGAAGCCGTCGCCGATGCTTCTCTCCTTCCAGTTCAGCAACGTCTTCACCGGTGGGCGTCGTGAGAAGAACAGAGTCACACAGGTGGAGATTGAACGCATGGAGAACACTGGATATAAGTACGTCCAAGCCACAAGGGGAGGCGAGATCACTTTCCACAATCCGGGGCAGCTCGTCATCTACCCAGTGCTCGACCTCCAAGACTTTGATAACCTCACCGTCCGCTGCTTCGTCTCACAATTGGAGGATGCTATCATTTCCACACTCATCCACTTTGGTCTCAAAGCACAAAAGACAGAGAACACTGGTGTTTGGATCGACGAGGACACCAAGATCTCCTCCATTGGCCTCAGTGTCTCACGAGGCATCACCACTCACGGAATCTCCATCAACGTCAACAATGAGATCCCACACATCGATGCCGCTGGTATGGCATTCTGTGGCCTTCCTGGTAAAACTCAAACAACTATGGCCAAAGAACTGGGCAAAGAGATCTCGGTTGAAGAAGTTGCTAAGCAGTTTTCCAGAGAGTTGGCAAAGAGATTGAGCATCACTCAGATTGAATCTACAGAGCTTGATGACTTGGCCCTTGAGTAACTACACTCATTAAAGCATTGGGATACCATATATATATATTCACATACAAGATCTGTACATACTTCAATTCATGACTACATCTAAACTACCACTCTCAATTTTTAAAATGTTATAATGCATGCAATTAGATTCGTATAAGCAAAATGTAAGTCACCATCAAACCCAACAGAGTAACTCATCAGCGTCTGGAACGTTTCGACGAAGGTGGAGTCTCCTTCTTACGGCTGAGGTGAATATAATGACAACCTGGTCCAAATCTGCAATTTGGGAAATAAGCACAAACCTCAGAGTGAGTCTTGATTGGGAAGGTACGAGCACCTTTACGCACTTTCTCTCTCACATCACTGAGACGCCATTGCAAGATTTGTGGGGTTAGTTCCATAGGGTGATTGTCACGGTTCTTGGTGGTACTCTCCTGTGGAGGCAATGGTGCTCTTGTTCTTGCAGGTGGAGCCGTTCCCAAGAATCCATGTCTATGAGGTTGAGGCAGGTTATCCTCTGTGTCATCTCCTCGAGAACGACGAGCCAATGGACCAAGCTGCTCGTCAACACGTGGCTTCTTTGTCTGATCATGATCTGGTGTCCAAACATCTGTTTCACGTTCACGTTCACGTTTTCTGGATTCAACGTTATTCCCTTGATTGGTATCAACTTGGCTGGCATTGGAACCATTTTTAGAACCACCATTAGCGCCAAAATTGGCATTTGGAGCCGTTGGAGATGGTTGTTTAACCAAAACACTGCGTCCATCGTCAGAGTATTGCCAAATCAGGTGAGGTGTAACCAGTCCTTCTGGCTCAAATGGAGAATCTCTTGGTTGTCCTTGTCCTGTAGGCACTGAAGGTTTTGGAAGTGTGTCTTCAAAAAGTTGCAGTTCCATTGTACCACCGCGGGTAACAGAAGCCTCGTGTCTCTCGAAAGCGTTACCAATATCAAAAGAGATCAAAGGTGGTTCAAACCAAGGCATAATCTCAACCTCAGTGACACCAGTAGCAGAATTTGGACCGTCTTGAGCTCCTTTGAGAAGACGACCTTCATCCATATCCATCATTCTGACCTTCTTCTGATCTTCTTGGACAGTATGGTGTACAGTGTTTTGATCAGATTCAAAGTACTGGACTTGAACCAAACTCTCATCAGCCTTGAACTTGACACTCTTCTTCGGACGAGATGAACTGTTTGGAGTTCTCAAAATACTCTTCACTTCTCCATTGAATACCAAAGGCTCCTTTGGGACTGGACTAACCTCGTTCTCAACAATACCAGAATCAGTGGTCTCAGATGTAGCAGAAGTCTTACGCATTGCCTGTGTCACGTAATTAGAAACAGAGAAACTTCTCTTATCAGATGGGTTCATCAGACTCTGCTTGGCAGCAGCATCATCAATAATCTTCTGCGCTTGTGCACTCACTGCACTCTCCCTCTTAGCAATTCTGGAAACCACTTCAATGACCTTGGAGTCATTCAACTGTTTGGTGGTACATTTCAGAGCTTCAAAGAACTTCAAGCAGTCAATACTCGAATCATCGTTCTTCTGTCTCTGTTCCCAACGTAACCAGTTACCAACTCTCATCATAACAGTCTTCTGAGCAGCAATTCCATCAATGACTTCGTCTCTTGATGAAAATAATCTCAAAACCTGCTCAATTATGAAATATCTGATGTCTTTCTCAGTTCCATAGTCATCCTTAGACGGTGTAGTTATCAAAGAGGAAAGAAGAGTTATCACCTCTGTAACAGCCTTATTCTGGTGTTGCTCCAAAATTGCAATGATGAACTTCTGTGCCTGGGACACCTGGATTTTCATCTCACCAATGGCCTTGAAGATGATGTCAATCTCATCAGAAGTATAGGTCTTAGTGGCATTGACAAGTGGAGCCAGCTGGGTATAAATTTGAGTTGGCTGTACAGTTGTGGAAGTTTTAGCTGGTTGTAGAGTGGTGGGAGTTGTAGAAGAGGTTTCAGATGCTGGTGTGGTAGAAGTGGTTTCAGGTAATTTCTGAAGGTTGACGTCCTCCTGTGGCGTTGATGATCTTGATGGCTCTGTGGATGCTAGTGATGTTGCCTTATCAGTGACTGTGGATGGTGGAAGTACTGGGGACGATGCTTTCTCCTCTGCATCCGTGCCAACGGTCGATGTGGATGAGGTGGATGAGGTGGAGGATGATGTGGATAATGATGTAGATGAAGATGAGGATGTAGAGGTAGATGGCAGTTCAACGTTGGTTTCACTGTTGACCTTGGTGAGTTGTGGTGCCGCGACACGTGATGCTCCGGGTGATGTTTCACGTGCCCGTACCGATAAAGTTGGCTGGATCGGCAGTTGTGTAAGCTCATGTTCACTCACACCAGCAGCAATGGACACTTCTCTGCGGCGTACCGCGAGGGGAATGTCATCGTTCTCTTGAACGGTCTCAACGGACTTTTCTTGGATGCCGTTGGTGTTGATGTTGGTGTTGGTAGAGTGACCATTTGTGTAATTGGCAGTGGACTTTGCTGTTGTGAATGTCTCACTTTTCGCGCCCAGTTTCTTCAAGTACTCCAAGGAGCCTTTTGACTGGCGAGCGTGTTTGACAATCATCAGCTGGTAGTTGTCTCTCTTCAGCTGTATAGTCTCTTGGATGGCTCTCACATCACTGTAGAAGGCATCAAGTGGTGATGTGCGGTTGAGCAACTCTTTGGCGTTGGTCACCTCCTTGTTGGTCTCCATGTACAAGTTGAAGAGCTGCTCAATGGATAGAGCATCCTCCTCGGTAGTCAATGTGTGTGGTTGTGGTGCTGGAACCGTCATCTCTTGTTGCATGTTGTGGGCAACGTGTACCATCATTGTCATGAATGTCAACTGGTATCTTCTCTGTAGATCTCCAAGCCTTTCGGGATGAACATAACAAGTCCGGCAACAAACGCGTTACAACACTCCAAACAATGAGATCAATCAGGAAGGATCAATCTGGTTCTGTGCTCTGACGTGCGAGTTGCAAGCTTTGGAAAGGTTTCAAGAAACACAGTGGTCGACCACACAGAAAGATAGAAGCAACAAATCACCTACAAAGAAAGCAAAGACGACTATGTAAACAAAGGGCGGTAAGCTGTTCTGCACGGGATACTCAGGGCGGTAAAGTCCTGCGCTGAGTATGAAGAGTGAGTGGCTCGGTGTCTCTGTGTCTGTTACGCTTGCGCGTGTTTTCGTAGAGAGGGAACCAAGAAACTGGAGGAGGAAGAATTCGAAAGGGGGGAATTTGGCGGGTTTTATAGTCGGCGGCAAGGCTTTTTTTTTCATTTTTAAGCTTTTTATTATGTAAGCAATAACTGTTACGGCCACATCGATGGAGTGCGAAAAAACTTCTTTTGCCCCATTTCCTCTTTAAAGTGTGATGAAGTAAGGTTCTGTTTTTTCCCTTGTCTTCGTCAGATAACTGCTATTAACACTTGTTATGAGACCTCATTCAGTGTTCAACGCCGCTGGTAAGCGTGCGCTGATACAGTTCGCCACGCAACTGCGAGCACAGCACGGGTTCTCCACGACCGCCACCCTCTTGAATGTGGCACATGACACCCCATCAACGACTCCACAAACAGTTGAGCCACCTGTCGCTGCCGCCAAGAACACAGATCTCGGCTCCATTCACTACCTTTTGCAAGAGGGTGTCATCAACAAGCCAGTTCACGGTGCTCTTGAGCGTCTCGGCTACCAGAAGCTTACTCCAGTCCAGGAGAAGTCTATCCAGCCAGTGCTCTCCACAGATGCTGATTTCATCATGAAGGCTAAGACCGGTACCGGTAAGACACTTGCCTTTGGTATTCCATTGATCGAGCAGGTGTTGAAAGCCAAGCACTACCAAGGTGTTGTTGGTGTCGTTGTTGCTCCAACAAGAGACCTCGCTTTCCAGATCAGAGATGAGTTGGAGAAGATTGTCAGATACAAGGAAGTTCAGAAGCACACCAACCACTTGCTCCGTGTCCAGACCATTGTTGGTGGTGAGAAGAGATATGACCAGTTGAATGCCTTCAGATCTCGCAGACACCCAACTCCATCCATTGTTGTTGCTACCCCAGGTAGATTGCTTGATCTCATCAGAGAACCAGAGGTTGCCGATGCATTTGCCGAGTTGGAGTGTATCGTTCTTGATGAGGCTGATAGATTGCTCGGTGAAGGTTTCAAGGAGGACTTGGTTGATATCACTCAACAGTTGAAAGAGATCAGATCCAGAAACACTTCCCCAAAGAGTAACGCTTCATTGAAGACCATGCTCTACTCTGCTACTTTGGATGATGGTATCTTGTCTTTTGCTAAGAGAATCTTGAGACCAGACTTCAAATACATTGACACTGTTGACAAGAATGCCCCAGAGACTCATGAGAAGATTGACCAATCCTTGATCTTGACTGGTGACATCTTTGAATCCTACGTTGCTGCCACTTTGTTCGTCGAGAGAGAGAGCAAGCGTGTCAAGAACTTCAAGGCCATTATTTTCCTTCCAACCATCAAATCTGTTACATACTTCTACGAGGTTATGAACAACAAACTTCGTGACAGCCATACCAGAATTCCAACTTACCAGTTGCACGGACAGCTCTCTCAATCTACCAGAGACAGATCCGTCAAGCAATTCCGTAAGGCCTTCTCTGGTGTTCTTGTTGCTTCTGATGTCGGTGCTCGTGGTATGGATTTCCCTAATGTCACCAACGTCATTCAGATTGGTTTGCCAATGGATGCCACCAACTACGTCCACAGAGTTGGTCGTACTGCTAGAGGTGGTAACACTGGTAATGCTGTTATGATTTTGACCAAGGGTGAGTCCAGATTCCTTAGAGTCTTGAAGCAGAGAGGTTTGAACATTTCTTCTCAGTTTGAGTATGAAAAGTCTGAGGAAGACGAGAACAAAATTGCTGAGATCTCCAGAGAGTGTAACCACAAGTTCACTTTGGATTTGGTTGTTGAGTCTCTCGCTGGTTTCTCCAAGGGTGTTGCTAACTCTTACAAGTTGAACATGTATGAGATCTTGGAAGAGTTGTCCGGTTCTTACGGTAAGTTCAACAGTGACTCAGAGAAACGTCCACATGTGACTTTGTCGTTCGCTACCAGAGTTCTCGGTTTGAACAGAAGAGATGCTCAAGGCTTCTTTGACTTGGGTGGTTCCGGCTTCTCATCTCGTCAACCACAATCTCAAGATCGCTCTGATGACGCTGATGAGCCAAGACAGAGTCGTTTCTTCCCAAGAGATGACAGAAGCAACAGAGACGACAGAAACAATAGAACTGACAGAAATGACAGATATGACAACCGTTCCAGAGGACCTTCAAGAGAGAGAAGTTTCTCCAATGACAGATATGACAAAAAGGACTTTTCTGGAGACAGAAGAAACTCTGGTCCACGCAAATACAACAATGACCGCAGAGACCAAAAGTCCAACAGAGAGGGTGGCTACAAGGGTCGTTCCTCTGACAGAAAGGGCAGTTTCAACTAATGTTGCTAATGATTAAGAACCGATAGTTCCATGACATTTTCTTTGTTTTCACTTATTCTTCTTGTTAATTTCCGGCTTGGTTTGGTTTGGTTCACTGATTACGACTCACTTCCTCAATGATCTTTCGTTTACGTCGTGTATATAGAGTTATAGATCATTTGTTTGTATATATCCAGCTGACCGTTTGGTCGTGTAGGCGTGTAGGCTACATGGTGCAAGGTATGTGGTGTCCGGGTGTAGACTGTATCAGTTACCCGCCCGATCTCACCCCAGCGTCTAATCAGCCACACAGCCAAACAACTGCACTACAAGTAACAAGCAACCCCAAAAGACACACCAACGGGCGGCTCACACGAGGAAGCGCTGCAATGACCTCCAAGAGCGTCACGTACTGCATTTCCAAGGACATCGATGTGGCTCTGCGCGTGAAGGTGACGTCGCTGGAGGGCGCCACACCGCCACTGAGGGAGTCGATACGCTTCACTGACCCGGGCAAAGTGAGGAAGCTCTCCAACTTCTCGCAGACGTCGAGTCTGTTCGCCTCTATCTCCGTCACGCTGGAAGGCAAGGCCATCACGATCCCAGTGACGACGCCGTATGCCGCTTTCAAGGGCCAGCGACGCTGGAACGACTGGCTCACGCTGCCCATCAAAGTCAGCCAGATCCCCTTCCAGGCCAAGCTGAGGATCACGCTGTGGGAGTTTGACGGCTCACGGAGGTCGGTGTTTGGCGAAACAGAGCTCTACATCTTCAACGTGGACGACGACTGCACGCTAAAGAGAGGCCGCCAGAAGCTTCGTGTCACGCTATCAGAGGAGTCAGAGCACCGTTCCCATGGCGGTCCACTGACATCGACCAAGACAACACAGATGGACGATCTGGAAAAGATCATCAAAAAGCACGAGAACGGCGACATCCCAGCCATCGACTGGCTCGACAACATGACGTTCCGCAAGATTGAGAAGATCAACCAGAAGTCTAACACGGATTGTAACTCCTTCACGCTGTTCATTGACCTCGTGCAGTTTGACATACCCATTGTCTTCTCTGACTTCAAGTATCCACCACCCGAGATCCCATCATACCAACCATCAGAACAAGACACACAACAAGTTCAACCAAAGATCTCCACGGGCAAGTTCAACACCATGAAAGTGTACGATCCAGAGCAGTACCGCTATGACCCTATTGAAGCAAAGTATCGTAAATTGGAACGTTCCCACAAAGATGGTCCATTTGACAGGGAGATTAAGCCAACAGCTAAAATCCGTGATGAGTTGAACAAGATCTTGAGTTACTCCTCTGTTCAAGAGTTGTCCCAATACGAGAAGAACTTGGTTTGGAAGTTCAGATACTTCCTCATCAACAACAAGAAAGGATTGAACAAACTGCTGAAATCTATCAACTTCAACGATGAAACTGAAAGTCATGAGGCACTACAATTGATCTATAAATGGGTTGAGATTGACATTGAAGACGCATTGGAGTTGTTGGGCCCAAACTTCAAGAATATCACCGTGAGAACGTATGCTGTTGAGAGGTTAAAGAAAGCTCATGATAACGAATTGGAATTGTATCTCTTACAATTGGTTCAGGCATTATCTTATGAGTCATTGGCCACCACCACAACTACAACGGAGTATTCCATTGTTGAGTTGGATGAATCCAATGTTGCATCTGCTACTTCGGCCACCTCCACTTCATCTGTTCTTAATAACACTTTGACACCATTGTCACAGTTCCTTGTTGAAAGAGCCTTGTTGAATGACAGATTGGGAAGTTTCTTATATTGGTATTTGACAACAGAGGCAAAGGATAAGCCCAAGTCTATCTACAAGAGAATCCTGGATTACTACATGAAGAATGTCACACATACCGGTTTACAAAAAGAGGTTGATTTGGTCAAGGTATTGGTTCAACTTTGTACTAAGATCAAAGGTATGAGGGACACCACACCAAAAAAGATTGAAGCTCTGAGAAATCTGCTGGATACTAAGTTGAAATCCTTCCCACCTACAAGACTACCATTGGATCCAGATTTTGAAGTTTGTGGTACCGTTCCATCCGAGAGTTTTGTCTTCAAAAGTTCTTTATCTCCTTTGAAGATCACTTTCAAAACAACAGATGGTCGCAAGTATCCATTGATGTTCAAAGTTGGTGATGATCTTCGTCAGGATCAATTGGTCATCCAGATCATTTTGTTAATGGATAAGCTCTTACTCAATGAGAATGTCGATCTGAAGTTGTCTCCTTATAAGATTCTGGCAACTGGTCCTACTGAAGGTGCTATCCAATTCATTCCAAACAGTACATTGGCATCTGTGTTAACTGAATACCATGGAATCGCTGCTTATTTACAACATCATCACCCGGATCCTCATAATGAATTGGGTATAAGTGATTGGGTCATGGATAACTTTGTCAAGTCATGTGCTGGTTATTGTGTCATAACCTATATCCTTGGTGTTGGAGATCGTCATTTGGATAACTTGTTGATTTGTCCTGATGGTCACTTCTTCCATGCTGATTTCGGTTACATCTTGGGAAGAGACCCTAAACCATTTCCTCCATTGATGAAGCTTCCTCCTCAGATCATCGATGCCTTTGGTGGTGCTGATTCTCCAAATTATGATAAGTTCAGAAATTACTGCTTTGTTTCTTATTCGATCTTGAGAAAGAACTCCAATTTGATCCTGAACTTGTTTGAACTTATGAGAGACTCAAGTATCCCTGACATTGCCCTTGAGCCTGACAGAACCGTTTACAAGGTCAAGGAGAAGTTCTGCTTGGATATGAGTGAAGAAGAGGCCATCATCCATTTCCAGAACTTGATCAATGATAGTGTCTCTGCACTATTGCCAAAGGTTATTGATAGACTGCACTCTCTTGCACAATACTGGAGAGCTTGATTCAACTTTATGACTTTATGATCTGCATTTAAGAACCTTGTAGAGCTGAAAAGTGGCCTATTTATGATTTACAAAAAGACATGGTCGTGCCCCTACCAGGTCAAATCATCAAAAAATAAAAAAAAATAAAAGCAGAAATGCCCCACGAGGGGCTCGAACCCTCAACCGTACGATTAAGAGTCGTAAGCGCTACCGATTGCGCCAGCGAGGCAATTGCTTGAAAGCTTATTTTCTCCGTTTTCCAGACAAAATATTTTGACGTGCCCGAACCGTGCGTTACGGCCACGCTTTATGGTACCCACACGACTTTTTAGAACATTTAGCGCGTGGATCACATGCCACACCTATCACTTCAAAGAGCCAAAGAGCTAACCGCCGTGTTCATATTCATTCACAAAAGCGCCATGTTCAACGACACAGACGACGGTGGTGTGGACCTGCGTAAGCCCACCGCCCGTGTGGCGCAGGTCCAGTTCGGAATAGCGCTGTTTCTGGGTCTTGTGGCCTTCTTTGCCTTCTGTTTGTTGAGGAACTCGTGGAGTAAGCTGTACGCCTCCCGCTTCACACGACGCCGCGGGCTGCCTGAACTGCCGAGGAAGTCTTTGCTCGGGTGGGTGCCCGTTGTGTTCCGGATCAAGGAGACGGACATCCTCGAACACGCTGGTCTCGACGCGTTTGTCTTCCTCAACGTCTTCCGCTTTGCTATCAAGCTCCTTATCATCATCACGCTCTTGTCGCTGTGTGTGATCTCGCCGGTACGGTACCACTACACGGGCCGCTACGACCAGGGAGATGACCACGGCGATGCTCCGAATGACGGTGATGACGGTGAGACTCTGACTGCTTCCTGGTCAAACATCTTCAAGAACCACGCGGGTGACGACTCTGCACAGTACCGCCCTTACTTGTGGATGTACGTCGCTTTCACATACATCTTCACCTACATCATCCTGAACATGCTCATCAGAAGAACGAAGTACATCGTCAAGGTCAGACAGGAGTACCTGAGCAAGCAGAACTCCATCACAGACAGAACCATCAGACTATCAGGTATTCCTCCAGAGCTCAGAGACGAACAGACTTTGAAGAATCACATTGAGGACTTGAACATTGGAAAAGTGGCATCCATCACCATTTGCAGAGAGTGGAGACCACTGAATGCACTGTTCAGACAGAGAAAACAGGTGTTGTACGAACTGGAGGAGAAATGGGCTGAATACTTGGGTCCGTTGTCTTTCAAAGGAACAAGAGGTTCTATCCCAGTGAGAAGAAACAGAGAGTCCTTTAGACTCGAGAGAAGTCCCAGACACAGACCTTTCCATGACGTGGATGATGATGCTGATGTCACTGACATTGAAGAAGATGAGGATGAGGACGATGCTGACATGAGCATGGACTCTTCTCCTGATGACGACTACAGATCCATCCAGGAGTTCTCTCGTGTTAATGCCGCTATCAGCATCACAGATGCTCCAGAACAGCCTTATAACCACATCAGACCACTGATCAAAACTGGATTCCTTGGATTGTTTGGTAAAGAGGTTGATGCTATTGATTACTACACAAATCAATTGGAGGTGCTTGATGAAGAGATTTTAAGAGCAAGACAGAAGCACTATCCAGCTACTCCAACGGCTTTCATCACAATGGATACTGCAGCAAGTGCACAAATGGCTGCTCAGGCTGTTTTGGACCCCAAAGTTCATCATTTGATCACAAGGTTGGCACCAGCTCCACATGACATCATTTGGGATAACATTGTCCTTTCCAGAAAAGAAAGATTGTTCAAACTCTACTTGATCACATTTATCATTGGTGTCATCTCAGTGTCATTGATTGTTCCAGTTGGTTACTTGGCTACACTTTTGAATCCAAAGACAATTAGAAAGTTTTGGCCTCAATTGGCTGACTTCTTGGAAAGAAACGAATGGGCAAGAAATACAGTGTCAGGTTTGCTTCCAACGTATATCTTCACCATTTTGAACTTTGCCATCCCATTCTTGTACGTGTGGTTGTCCTCTAAGCAAGGTTTCATTTCCCATGGTGATGAAGAATTGTCTGCTGTTTCGAAGAACTTCTTCTATATCTTTGTCAACTTGTTCTTGGTGTTTACCACTGCTGGTACTGCTTCCAATTACTGGGGATTCCTCAGTGATACTACGAAATTGGCTTATCAGTTGGCTCAGTCTTTGAATGAGTTGGCGTTGTTCTATGTTGACTTGATCATATTGCAAGGTATTGGTATGTTCCCATTCAAGCTGTTACTTATTGGAAGTGTACTTCGTTTCCCATTCTTCAAATTTGGTTGTAAGACACCAAGAGATTACAGAAACTTGTACAAGCCTCCAATCTTCAACTTTGGTTTACATTTACCACAACCAGTGTTGATCTTGATCATCACGATCATTTACTCTGTTTTCTCTTCAAAAGTTTTGTTGTCCGGTTTAATGTACTTCATCATTGGCTATTACGTTTACAAGTACCAGTTGATGTACTCCGTTGTCCATCCACCACATTCAACAGGTCAAGTGTGGCCTATTGTCTTCCGTCGTATTATTGTTGGTGTCTTGATCTTCCAATTGACAATGACCGGTACACTTGCCGCTTTCCAAGATGGTTACCTTTTGGCTATGACGTTGATTCCATTACCTTTGGCTACAGGTGTTGTGTTATGGAACTTCCAAAAGCACTACTTGCCACTGTCATTCTTCATCGCTTTAAGAGCCATTCATAACGCGGAAAGAGATAATGCAGAGTTGGAGGAGACTGTGGGTGATGGTGCTTTCACACCACAACCTCTGGTTGATTCAGATGAACAATTTGTTCCAAGATTGAAAGGTAAGACTGTGGATGAGACAAGAGAAAAAGACCAGACGTATGAGTATCCATACTTGGTTCAACCTTTGGATGGACCATGGATTGCTATGGATGGAGATGATGTCGTTGTGGCCAATGGTGAAGGCACGGTGAAGAAGAAGGTTAATTTAATGGAGTGGGAATGATGTTATGTTATGGAAATTGCGTGTGTTTTTACGGGTTTATGATACAGTTTTATATGTCATTACATTGATTTTTCAGAAATTGTAGTCGTAAAGTCGTCACTTAATTGGTAGCAATAGTGTGGAAGAGGTCATTGGACTGTGAAAGGAGATGTGTGTACTCTGTTTGGGCAAAGAGCTTCATGACTGACCAATCCAAGCGTGAGAGGATCAGTGCCAGCACGAGTCTCGTTGTCACGAACTTGGTCAGCGTGACACAGGTGAATACAATGGATGCCTCTGTGTATGAACAGCGGGTCACGACTCTCAAGGACTCGATGAGGTTGAAGTTGGCCACAGAGTTGATGACATTGGTGATTGTGACGTCGTCATAGGGCCAAATGAGCATGAGGATGGGGAAGAGCTTTGTACCTCCAGATATGATAATTGCCAGTGATAAGGCATCTGAGAAGTACCTATGTGAGTCCCTGTCACTCAATGACCTTGGGTTCCATCGAAGCCATTGGAACACAAGCCTTTGCACAATCCAGTGCGTAACAACGTCTTCACAGAAACACTTGACAGCGAAAAGAGCGTACTGGACAGCCACTGGGCGTTGCAGAATGGCATGAGAAATCAAATAGGTGTCATGTGTCGGATGTTTGTTGTAGTTCTTCTCCTCGTAGGCCCATGTCAGGTAAATCTCGAACAGCACTGCAAGGAAGCGGATTCGTTGGACCTTGCTTCTTCGTATCCACCTTGAGAACCCTGTACTCTGCACGTCTTCTTCAACGGGTCTGTTCTTGGAGTTGTAGTCGCTGCTCATGAGGTTGAACACCAAGTGCTTGTAGGCCTGGGGCTTCATGAGAAGCACGTCGATGAACAGAATGACGGAGTCGAACTCCACGTACTTGTCTGTGGTGCGGTGGCACTTCCGGCAGTCGGTGAGCTTGATGTGCCCGTTGGCGTACTCTGTGTAAAGCTCTTTCACCGGCTCATCGCACTCAACGCAAATCATTGTCGTTTTGAATAGCCACAGCGGTTACCGCCCGCTTTTGCCATGCTGTCATGTTGTTGTGGTTGGTTCTTGGATGGGTTGTAAACGAGGTGTCCGGGTGTATAAAAAAACGATATTTGCCCCAGGGCCGGTACATGAAAAGGCTGTTACTACAGTTTTAAACAAGTATACAAGTATACAAGTATACATGCAAACCGACCGGGATTCCGGAACCGGAGAATGGCTTCGTCCACTGTTCTCATGCAAGAGAGGGCCGTGTGTGTGATCTGTCAATTCCAAGGGTTTGCTCTGGATCCCTCACGAACAACTTCCAAGGCTCTCGGGCCAAAACGTACAGAGGTGTCGTTGTTGTCGACATGACGGAAGGGGCCGATCATTGAAGTCATGTCAAGAAGTTCCATCGCCGACGGTGGTTTGTGTCGTGGTAGTTTGTCTTCAATTTCGACTCCGTGAAGAATGACCTTTGGCTGGCACTTGAATCCCTTCAACACTGCAGCTGGTAGTACTATGTGCTTTCCCTCTCTACCATGGATTCGCTTCCCCAGAGACCATATAGAGAAGGATTTGACCTCGCTAAATTTCTCCGAATGCGAGAAGATCCCATTTGTGTCAATATCTTGTGCTTGCGATATCAATGTAAACTTTTGGAGCACAGAAGGCTGGAAGTCCATGCGGGGAACTTTCGCCCTGGGTAAGACAGTCTCAAACCCAAAGGATCTGATTCGTTCGCTACCTTCAATCACTTCCAAAGCCTCTAACTGAGTATTTGCTTGTTTCCAGTAAAGAAGCACATCCGATCTCAAAATCAGCTTACTCAAGAGGATGTCATGTCCCCCGGTCACGCAAATAACTTCGTAGTTTTTGCAGAAGCTCAAATCTATTCTTCTCATATCCTCAAGAGAAGTTCTGCAGGCGGGTAAGGGCTTTGTCAGGAAAGACATGGCTTCGGTTTGAACAAGAGATACACTCATCAAGTACGGTGGGTGGAGAGCTGATCTGGAAAAAGCCGAACCGATGTCAACGCTCTCTCTATATGTGGGAAATGGTCATGATATTGGATGAAGAGACCTGTCAGATAGTCTGCCTTGATATTCATAAAAGACGGCCTTGTCCCATTTGAATCACGATCAAAATAAACACTGAGGCGGGAAAGGCGCTCAAAGGTTAGGTTTTTCACTTAAGTGAGGCCGTTAATGCTCAGTCTTGTGACACGGGCAAGCGATGTCTTTTGACTCTTCAAAAATGATGGGATTGTTCTCTTTACATTCCTGGGCCATTGCGGATAGCCACAGACGTACCTGCACTCTGTGCCCCATATGTTATCAACATCGTTGTCACTCATAAGATGTGTCCCTGTTCTCTTTGCAATTTTTTCTATTATAATGCCTCTATTTGGACCAACGGTGCAGGGAGGTCCAAAATAGAAAAATGATGATTCGTCCAAGAATGGTACAGTTCCATGCCAGGGTGCCCCGTCGAGCTCTGTCCCATCTCTCTCGAAAACTTTGCTAAATTCTTTCCAATCACGGTCTGTTATCTCGAAAAGAGATATCAGGTGAGCCCTTCTGTGAATTGCTCGATTGTACTCCGATATTCTCACGATCTTTATTCCTGGAATGGTGAAGAAAAATGCCTTGAGTTCTTCGTCTGGAGATAAGTCAGAGATAATTACAAAGTGCTCCGTAAGCTCTGGAAAGGCCCAAAGCAGTGACCGCAGTGAAGGAAGGTCCATATGCTGGTATATCTCCCTCCAGATCTCGTTGGGGAAACGTGAGACGATCTCTCCGCTGTGTTTGGACGTAAAGGGGCGAGATCTATAGACTCCACCCCGCTTTTTCTTTGTAAACCCCATATTGACGAGGTATTGTATACAGAGCGAATGGGTTTGCAGAGTCCTGATCCTCACACGTAGAGTATGCATGCTGTCTGCTCTATATAGAGCACTCGCAAACAGATAATGGGATTGAATTGAGGGAATTATCGGCCACTTATTGTAAGCTATGTTTTCTGTCACGGCTACGAACACAGGGGCGTCTCTTCCTCTACAAAGGTTGGGGGTTCGAGCCGCACGAGTCTCCGTATTTTTAGAATATACCAAAACATAATGCTCACAGTGCATGGCGACTGTTAGTTACTCAATCCGTCTATGTAATCAACCAGCTTGTCACATGTAGCACGAGTTCCAACAAACCCAAATCTTCCCTCCGTCTTGTGTTTTCTCCAGATGCCCTCTGCCCTTCTAAAGAGCACTCCTTCGCAGTATCCTTCCAGATCAGGGACAGGACGCACCCGTCCGTTTATCCTCAGCGACCTTAAGCACACATCTGAGCTGATGGATACCTCTTTACAGGACTCAGGAACTGCCAGGTGGAGAGAGACGCCGCCCCATTCCTCCCCTCTGAATCTATGTGCGAACCGAGGTGATGTGGTCAATCTCAGCTTGGAGAGGACAGGGAATCTGTTGGAGTCAAAAGTCATGTCCATGTGGTAATCTTCCGGCTGTGTAAATGGGAGCTGTGAGATGTCTATGGAAACATCTGAGATTTTGGGGAACGCCACAGTGGAATCTGGTTCATCGACGAATGTAGGAGAAAATCCAATGACGTTGAGGCACTTCAAGTCTCTAGCCGCAAAAGCAGGTTTCCGGAAATGGACACCCAAATGACTGGTGGATACACCACCAAGAACCAATTCTTGAAACTTTGCTGAACTGTCTATCAACTGATGGAGGTCCCAGGCCGCAGTGCTGCCTTTCAGTGCCACTAGTTCGAGCTTGAGAAGTTCGGGACACTCGAAGCAAGGCAGCTGTTCATCCTTGCGGATCAACGAAACAATCTTTATATACACCACCATCGGTAACTGCCAGTATGAGCTGGTACTGGTTGCCGTTCTCTTTGGTGCCAGCCTCAACCATGTAAACCTTTTGCAAAATTGAAAGCTGACAATTCTCAACCCGCTGCCGGGTAACCCTTGGAGATAAACATTAATGGGCATTATCTGGATTCCTGGTCTTTGACCTCCTTTTGGGATATAGCAGATGCGTTGTACGTCAGAGCGCACCATCCAGTTGTAAGCATCTTCATTGTTCTCGTCGGCGTGCTGGCATGTTACACCGAAAGGGTTGTCCTCATTCCATCTCGCGTTGATGAGTATTGCTTCGAGCGGGTGCTGGTGCAGTTTGCGACCTTCTCTTGGCCTTGGATGAGTAGGGAAAGTGATGTTTGGGAACCTTGAGCATTTGAAAGTCACTTGAAGAGACCTAAACCCTTCTTTGCGTTGTCTAGAAGAACGGGCCGGGTAGATACCGTACGGTTTGCATTGTAGCGCTGTTTTGGTTGATGCTGTACATCTCTCAGTGAAGTTGAGCTTCACGACAGGGCACCTCCTGTATCCGAATGAAAGTATTCCTTTGCTCCGGTCATTCGTTATCAGGTTGACAATCTCAAAAGTTGTTCTACTGTTGCCCTTGCAAACTGGAATGGTGGCTTTGTAGTTGAAGGGGAGGTTATCGAAGAGCTCTGGGGTGATGGGCAATTCTTGTAATTCGGTGGCGTCAAATCCATCCTTTACCTCCTGCGAAGGGCTGTTGAATTCATAGATGATTGTGGTGATATTGGAGAGTCTGAGGAAATCTCCCACCATTCGAACTTCCTCTTCCACTGACGAGTCGTGCCCTCTAACTCTGATGATAAGCGTGGAGCCTTCGGTCAAGTAAGGTCTTATTCCACTCTCTCTAACTCTTCTGAGCAGAGGATCGTGTGAGAACGGGTACTGAACACTACCTATCGAAAATGGGACGACGTAGTACATCGCTTGTTGGATGCAAGCTCTGGAACTGGGAGAGAGGGATGCCACGGACAACATCGGTGAAAATTGAATAGAAAGAGAATCCCCGCAATGTTCTGTCCCTTCCGGCAGCGTCGTCATAAATGAATAATACAAACTGTGCTAACTCGGGGTAAGCTTCGAGAAGTGATGAGAAATCCTGGAAGATGTTGTCTTCCTTCAGTAAACGGCGGAGAATATAGCACAGAAGTTCTGGGGGAAGAGCACCGAAAAAGTTGTTTCAGAGTGTGGACCTGCTTCATTCACCATGTTTGTGTCCAAATGAGATGTATCTGCTCCTTCATTAGAATCCTGGGTACTCGTCAAGATTCTTCCCTCTTTCAAGTGGAGGCAGCGGTGGGAGAAGTCGGTGCAGTGCCTCCAAGCACGCCGGGAAACCGGTGTCATTACTGGCCTAATACAACACGTACTGGTGCACTGCGCTCGCACAGGTGAAGTGATATCAAGAGTGGCTGTGAAAAGGGCTGTATTTGTAGTAGATTCTCTTTTCTGTCGTGCCACCACGTCCAAGTTTCTGTCATGATGAACGATAGGCTCAGCGATTACATAGGCTTTCGCGAAAATCTCCTAATGTGGATGTGTCATGTGTCAAGTTTTCCCAGTCGCTTAGTCAGATTTGTCAGGGGACACACTACTATAAACAGTGGGAGGCGAACGCGATTTCTACGACACGTAACAAGCAACCTATTGCAACAGCGCAGAAGAAGCACAAAAGCAATTGACTTCTCAAAAAGGGGTTTCGTTACTGGAGGTTTGTGTGCTTGCATAGAGGTCAAGGCGGCGGCAGAGGTGTCTGATGCGTAACCAAAACCGTGTGTTATACAGAAAGTCATGGAATCTTTGGCCGCTCATCTACCACACCTTGTTGGCCACTGTGATCTATCAGTGCTTCGTCAATGCAACTCAGGAGAGTGTGAGTATACCTTTTCCGTCCTCTGATCTTTTGCCGCCCTTCTTACAGAACCATTGGATTATTAACAGTCGCAATCGCCACAGGCAAAGAACATTCCAACATGGGATGACTTGAGGTTCCTCTTTCTTGGAGTGGTCATCTATCGCTTGTGGTTCAACTCATTCATCGTTTACCACGTGCTCGAGTATGCTATCGCCGTTGTCAGATCCATTGCCTGTAATTTCAGAGTGATCGACCGCGCAGAGCTTCCTTTGCCCCTTCAGAACGTGATTGTGGAGGGGATCGCCGGCATTCAAGACAATCACCCTGCAGAGGCACCTCCAAGATTCCATGAGAAGATGACGTACGAGCTCGATAAGAAGGAGCTCATGGAGTTCAAAATTGAGTATTTGGCTGTGATTGTCTCCTCCGTGGTGTTGGGCATCATTTTCACCCTTCTTCAAGTAAGTATTGCTTCATGTTATCTATACAGAGAGCTTGGTCCACTAACTTATACTAAACAGATTGGTGGTTTTTGGGGGACCACATCAGCGAAGTTTCACATAAGTTCTTCCATTGTGCTTAATTCTCCTGCTCTTTGGTCAGATTTCTCTGCTCAGGTCCAGAGAAGAACATCTCATCTGTCGTGGTTGTTGTCCCTGAAGCTGTTGCCAACGCAGAATTGAGAAACGATAACGTGCAGTTGATTGAAAATGAACTTAATGATGATGATGAACGTCTTGATGAAGAAGATGATGATGAAGAGATTGAACTCAATGAGTTTGGTAACGCTGCTAATGGTATTCACGAAGTCAATAATGCAGAGGAATTGTTCTTTGATCCAGAAAGTGGTTCTGATGATGACAGCTTTGAAGAGAGCTTCGAGCTCATGGCTGATCTCTTGGATGACAGTGAAGTCTCTGACTTGGAGGTTGAACCAGATGACATTGGTGAGGAGGCAGATCTCATGGATATCATTGACCTTTATCTTTACCAGCTTTACTAGGAAGTATGGTTGAAGTAGTGCTGTGTTGTGTTTAATTGCTTGTAAATGAACGGGAGCTTCGATCCATTATGATACTTCAACTTAGTTGTTAGTATAAGCTGCACCAAAGTTGAAGGTCCATGAGATACTCACATTCTCACTGCATGCCTTGATTGTAAGCAATTCTCAACAAGATCTCAATTTCTTTTCGTTTCATGATACACTGACAATGTTCAAAATGTGGATCCATTAAAAGATTCACTTGTTCCACGTCCTTCTGATGTAGGCATTCAGATCATTATCAAATATCTTCTCTGAACTTTCCAGCTCTTCTGACACTGGTACTCTCTTTGTTGCCTTGTGGTAGTGAAGTAGTAGTCATAGATATTATGTGATTATTCTGAAGAAGATGTAGAGTTTGGGATGAAACAGGCTCCAGAAGAACAATTGATTGGAAGTAACAAGGTTTGGCGCACCAGCAGCCCTTACTGGGGATGGGAACACTTTGGAATTATAGCGTGTGTTTATAAGGTAGAATGTACTTTGGATGTCTGTTCACTTGGAGAGTTTTGTGCTTGATGGAGGATGGAGAACAAGAGGATGCATTGGACAGTGATGATGGTCTTCTTTGGGAAGAGACACCGACACGAGAATTCCCTATACCGTCGATGTTCATGAAGTTGTCATGTGAAGTCGCTCTGGTGATGAGTAGACTTGAATAGATTGTGGATCTTCCGTCCTATTGATGATGGGTGGGGCTAGAAGTTATGTGCCTCTTGTGGTTGTCAATGCAGTTCTGTTGTTCAAAGAGGTGACGAGGGTTGATTCTTGAAGCAGAGTCTGCATATGGGCAGAGAAAGGAGTCCAGATGGGCATCGACGCCAGAGCCATTGCGTCTCGTTCATCTCAGTCGGTAGGAACGCTTGTGTGTGTGCAGGTGGCCTCTCTGTGGTCTTGCTGCTTCCAAGGGTGTCGTGGCTCGTGGCTCGTTGCTCGTTCTTATCTTGGAGTCTTGGAGTGCGGTCAGTACCAAGTAGTCATCTCAGCAGCATGGTGGCCCCACCTTCCTAGGTGGTGTCTCATCGGGGCGCCTTTGCAACGAAGTAGGTGGTGTCATGAGGAGAACCAATTGATCCCAGTAAATTGAGGAGACTGGGGGACTGGGGACTGTTCCAATAGAAGAATGGCCAGAATCTTTGCGGGTTACTGACACGACTCAAAATGGCAGATATCGCGAACGCGTTGTATTCGCGCAAGACTTGCTCCATCAACAAATTTGGCACTGTTTTCTAATGGTAAACAGAGGCTTTAAACGGTTAAAAACACACCAAAATGTCCTCAAGAAAGCCTGCTTGCCGGTTCTTCCAACAAGGTAAGTCTCACTGACTCCAATTTCATCACTTTTTGTACACTTTTACTAACAGTTTTCGCACAGGAAAGTGTCGTAACGGCAATCGATGCCAATTCCCTCACGTCTATGAGAACAGCAGCAATAACGGCGGCGGCAACGCTGGAAATGCCACTTTTGGCTCCAATAACGGCGGTAACGTGCTGAAGAAGGAAGTCGAACGCTTTGCAGACTCGAAGAACTTGGATGCACGTGATAAGGAGCTCAAGGATGCGTTGAACTGCGTGCCAGAGATTGAGATCGCCATCGTCACGTCGTCCATGGGTTTCGGTTACCCAGCAACAGAGAACTTGATCTCAGGAAGAGACTACTCCTTTGAAGAGAGCCGATGGGACTACTACCAGGCTCAACAGCAGAACGCGATCCCACAGTACGAACAGCAGCTCAACGTCAGAGCCCAGGATATGAAGATGTGCATTGAAGAACTCAGCAGAGACTCCAGAAAAGCTGCCAGATACTCACAGGTGGCTGCCTTGGGGAAACTCAACGATCCAAATCAGGTCATCAAACCGTTCTTGTCCCGTCCATTGGATCTCACAGGTGGGAATCTGCAACAAGGTGGTGGAGCTTTCGGAGCACAGACGAGTGGTGGTGGTGCTTTTGGTACACAGAGTGCAACTCCATTTGGATCAACTACGTCTAATCCATTCGGTGCACAGACAAGCAATACATCTCCCTTTGGATCACTGGGTGCTTCCAATACTGGTGGTGCCTTTGGCTCACAATCTTTGGGTGGTGGTACATCATCAGCATTTGGCTCATCTGGATTTGGTGCTTCAAATACAACATCTGCATTTGGTTCCGCTCCATTGGGTGGTTCCAACAACACTCCAACATCAGCATTTGGCTCTAGTGGCTTTGGATCTAGTGGGCTGGGTGGATCTACTGGTTCTTCTACTTCACCATTTGGCAAATCTGCATTTGGTTCAACACCAGCTGCCACAACATCAACAACAACGTCTCCATTTGGTGGAGCAGCTACGTCTACTGCGGCACCAGCTTTCGGCTCATCTTCACTAGGTGCTTCCAACACGAACTCTGCATTTGGATCTTCGGGCTTTGGTGCAAGTGGATTTGGAGCTAAGCCTGCCACTGCTGGTACTTCTTCTGCTTTTGGAGCTTCTGGATTCGGTGCATCTGCTCCATCATCATCTCCATTTGGAGCACTTGGCTCCACTCAATCATCGACAGCTACACCATTCGGTCAGGCATCAACATCGACTTCACCATTTGGTCAACCATCCACAACGACAAACCCATCACCGTTTGGTCAAACAGGTACAGCCAACCCAACATCAGCATTTGGTTCAAGTGGATTTGGTCAATCATCTACAACGGCTACGAATTCTGCATTTGGATCGTCTCCATTTGGTCAACCGGAATCTGCTCCATCGCCATTTGGACAAACTGGTACAACTTCAACATCATCGCCGTTCTCCACTGGATTTGGTTCAGCATTTGGTGGTATCACAAATAACAACACCAATAAGCCAAGTGGTAATTTTCAACCAATGATGAAACAAAGTGGGATGGAACCTGATCGTGTAAGTGTTGATGAGTTGAGTGATTATGTTAAAAAAGAGTTTGAAGCTGATCATTTCACTCTGGGATTGGTTCCAGAGATTGAACCACCGTTGGTGTATTGTTGATCTGGGGTCTTACAATTAGATTGTTTAATGTGATGAATATGTATGCATTAAAAGGGGATGTAGATATGATTTCATATGATCAAGCAGCGGCGGCAGCACGTTTGAAGCCCAAGTATGTATCCAAGACTGATCTTTGATGTTGAACTGATAAGGCAAATGAATCTCTAAACAGGAAAATGATCTCTTCTGTTACTTGAGTCTTGGTTTTACCACCTTCACAGATCTTCTTCAACTCATCTTCCAACATTTTTCTCAAGAATGGTTTCGTCAATGAATTGTTCAAGTTCAATTTTTCAAATCCTTCAACGAGTCCCATCCCCAAAGTTGTAGGTATTAAGAATGTCTTGTTTTGCTTCTTTTGCTTTGTAACGTATTCACGATCGTTGATTTTCTCAATGTGTTCAGCAATGGTGGCATCTGTTCCAATACCGTTTGCATCCATGAGTGCAATGAGTTCAGTTTCCGTGAGGTATGATGGTGCAGATGTCTTACCATCTTTCATCTCTGCAGAGTGCAGAGTCACTTTTTCATTCATTTGGAAAGCTGGTAATTGAGCAGTGGATTCCCATTTTTGATATTTGAACACTTCCAGGAAGTTTCTCTCCAACACGACAAGGCCAGATGCTGTGAAGATCTCCGTACCCCATAGTAATTCTACTGTGGTGGTTTGACCTTTAGCATCAGCAGAGCAAGAGGCAAGGAAGTGTCTGACAATGTATTCATAGACTTGTTTCTCCTTGTTGTTCAAAGTCCCAAGGTCACACCACAAGACTGGATGAATTGGAGGATGGGCCTCATCGTTGTTTCTTCCTGCTCTTGGGTTGGAGAACTTGTTATTCATGAGCCCCTGTGCGTATTCACCCCATTGTCGGTCATTTGTGTGTTTGGATATGAGGTCCTTGAGGTCCATTTGATCTGGGTACTTGTCTGTTTCTGTTCTTGGATATGAGACAATACCTTTCTGGTAAAGTTTCTCTGCTGTGTCGAGTGACTCCTTGGCACTCATCTTGAAATATATGGAGCATGCTTTTTGAAGTTGGACCGTGGTGAGTGGGAATGGTTTGTATTTGGTTGTGGGTGTGGCCTTGATGGAGGAGACTTTGGCTTCGTCTTTGCTCATGTCGAGACATTGTTGGTAGATGGCGAGCGTCGTGAGTCTGTCGAACAAATGCGTACGCTTCCACGAGAGTTGTATCTTCTCCTCGTCTTTCAGTGCCACGAGCTTGAGGAACCAGAACGTCTCTGGCTTGAAGTTCTTGACTCTCTTGTAGCGATCCACGACGAAGCCGAGTGTGGGGAACTGGCACGAGCCGTACGAGACGATGGTGTTGTTCTCGTTGCGGTGGCCTTTGAACACGTCGCAGAGGAACCGTGTGAAGGCCGCGCCTGTTCGGAGGTCGATCTCCATTCTGGTTCTGACGGCGTCGATGGCGCGTCTGTCGAGTCTGATCGGGTTCGTGGCGGCTCTGATGATGTGGCTGCGCTCCAAGTGGGAGAACTGTGCCCGCCACGTGTTGTCGAGCGTGAAGCGCCGGTTGCCCTTCCTGGCGGCCTCCAGGATCTCGAACCCGATGTACTCGCCTTCGCGGTCGCAGTCGGTCCACACCATCAACTGGTCGGCGTCCTTGCTGAGCTTCTCGATGTTCTTGCAGATCAGCTTCTGGTCGTCGCTGTTGCTCTCGACGATGGGCGCATCGAACAACTTGCCCGGGTTGACTTTGCCCCACGAGAACTCCGGCGGGAAGTCGACGTTGCTCAAGTGGCCCGCCACGGCGGTCATCGTCACCGAACATTGGCCGTGCTGTGGGAAGTTGTACGTGAACTCGTAGTTCTTGACGTACTTGTAGGGCGAGTCTCTGGTCGTGACACGGCCGCCACCGAGGATCTGGGCGACTGCTTTGGAGATGGAGTTCTTCTCCGCGATGCAGAGGACCTTCATATAAGTGGGGTTTGTGCTTGGTTTGGGACTCGGAGGCTTTAAATCGTAGAGATAAACGCACTTCTTTCGTTTGTTTACGTGTTTTGCCATCGCGCGCGCTTCCATCAACACCACAAGATCGGGACAAATACACAACCACACAACGATCCAGCGGGCCGTTTGCACCCAAAAAGCGAGATCTGGGCCAATTAAAGGCGCCAGGTGTGATTCCAGCCAAAAAAAAAGTGCTTAGAGAAGCAAAAAAACAAAGCAGAAATGCCCCACGAGGGGCTCGAACCCTCAACCGTACGATTAAGAGTCGTAAGCGCTACCGATTGCGCCAGCGAGGCAATTGCTTGATGAGTGGATTGCCGCGGTTTTCCGCCCGTTGCCGATGACAAACTTTCGCGCTTGTCCGCGCAGAAAAAAAAAAAACAGAACTTCTCCAACATCTTTTTAACCCTTTGACAACTTCAAAAACATACAAAAAAGAGCATTAAAGGGCGCACCAAGAGCAGCCGCCGTGCTATAAAAGCAGTCACAAATGCACTGACCCCGTACATATCGATACATCCACACACCACACACATCCCCGCCAATGTCCACCCCCACTCCCAGCTCTACTCCCTCCGTACTCGCACCCATCGAGGACACCAAGCGCCAGCTCCAAGAGACACTCTCAGCACCACAACCGGATGACATTTTGGTCAATGGTATGCTCAACTTCGCCCGTGGGCGCTTCCTCCAGCTCATTCTCAAGGACATCAACACAACCGTCGGAGTGCGTCCCCCAAGCAACGACGAGCTTCAGATGGCACAGAACAGCACCGAGACGCCCGCTGATGAGACCGCTGAAGTGCTGATTGATCGCATCTGGTCAGAGTTCTACCACCCGGTGTTCAAATACTACGCTTCTGTGCACCAGGGATTGGCACAGAGCTCGTCGTCTTCCTCGCAACGCCGCAACAGGAAGCCAGTCGAGTTGCGTAAAGTCAACGCCAAGTTCCTCAAGACGGCCAAGTTATCCAGAGACTTCTTCTATGACCTCCTCAAACACATCCTCACACAGTTCAACCTCGGCCCAATGATCCCAGATGCCTTCTACACCTTCTTGGGCCTTCAACTTGATGATTCTGCACACCAGGTCCCACTCAAGAACCAGACCGCTATCGTCAAGATCGTCTACATCTGTCATCGTGCTCTACTCTTCATTGGTGCTACTTCCAGATACCGCTCATCCATGTCATTACTTCTCTCAGAGAAGTCCGAGGAGGACTTCCACCAGGCATTGGACATGTGTTACCACGCTGAGCTCCTACTCCCAGCCTTTGGTGAAGCTAGGAACCAAATCGGTATGGTTTACAACACACATGACAACCAGATGCTCGCCGCTTATGAATTCCTACGCTCTTCATCTGCAAGAATCCCATCACCATTGGGCTACAAGAACTTCCAAGCCATTCTCAGAAACACACAACCAATCATCAACAAACTCAACAAACTACGCATTGAGAACAAGCCAACAAAACAGACTAGAGCTGATTACATCTCCAACTACTTCCTCACACTTTATGGGTATCACTTGGCTCCATCTTCATGGATGCGCACCGAGGGTATAATCATCAACGGTACCAAGATTGAAGAATTGGAAACCGATTGGCTTAAGATTGTTCGTCAATTGGCCCTTGATGGTGATGAATCGTTCTTGTTTGAGAAAATGATGCTAATGCTCGTCGCTGGTGTTGGTATGTTGGATACACGTGGTAGTGGTGCATCTGCCTCTTCGTTATCTGATGAATGCAAAGCCATGTTGAGATTTATTTTGACCTATGTTGTTCATCTTGAAGACGTGTGCATTGAATTATGGGATACCAAGAACCATGGACAGGCTTTGAAGTTGTTGCCTTTCCTTCGTGTTGTCTTCTCCTGGTTGAAAAACTCTCGTGCTGGTGTCTATTATGCTCATAGAAACTATGCATTCTTGGTTTCTTCTTCCAAATTGGTCAACTTGATTCTTTCCAAATATGATGATGATTCCAAGTTCAAAAAGAGACCATTGAGAGAACAATACTTCAAAGAAGACGTTGGTGTCAAAGAATTTACTCCAATTGAAAGAATGCTTTACGACTTTGACGACGAGCATATCTTCCACGCTGAAGAAAGTCAGGCTCGTTTGATTGGAACATACATACCCCATGACACTGAAGAGGAGAACAATCTCAGAATGATCGCTGTTGGTTATTTGGCCAAGAAGATCTTGTTGTCTCGTCCAAATGGTATCACTTATGATTCAGAAGCAAAGACGATCAATCTTGATGATGATATTATGAACAAGTACACAAAGTTCAAAGAAAAAATGGAAATGGCTAAGAAGTTGAGTAAAGCCACCACACCAACGTCATTGAACAAGAAACCACAGAGACAAGAGAAAGAACGTCTTGTTGAGAAAAGAAGTCAAAAGAAAGGACAGAATCCAAGATCTTATACACCATCTAAATCTCCTCAATTCCAAGGAAAGTCATCTTTCCATGCCCCAGCCGTCAGAGAACCAGCAAATCCCCCACCAAAGACAAGTTCTCTGTTCAATGATACATTACCAATCAAAAGTGACTTCCCACCACTCACAATGGGTGATGACTCAAGTGATGGAGGTGTTGAAGAGATCAGTGAATCTGAATTTGAAGCATTGAAGATCACTGAACACAAGAAGGTCAACATTCTCAGGCATAATGATGATTCTATTCAAGAGTTGGATACACAGGCTGTCTCTTCTCAAAATCAATTGGCAGACATGGTCTATTCCCTGGTCAACGATCCTTTTGTTGCTCCAGCTGGTCCAACCGCCACTACGAACGCATCTGCCAACTGGAATCCTTCCCCAAATCAACAACAGGCCCAACCTTACGGTGGCAATGGGTATGCTGCCTATAACGGTGCCTTCTCTCCAAATCCACAGGCCGGTTCGGTGTTCCCATCTTATCAGAACTATTATCCATCTTACCAATCTCCACAACAACAGCAAGCCGTCAATACTCAGACTCCAAACCAGGGCCCATATCAACAATTTGCTGGTGTCTATGGAGCCACTCCCCAATACCAAACACCACAGGGATATCCACAATACCAGCAGTACTCACCATATGGAATGTATGGGCAACAACCAGTCGTTCAAGTTCCAGAGACTCCATCACAGCCAACACCACAGCAGAATGGATCACAGAGCAATGGTCAATATCCACCGGGAAACTACTATCCTTATGGAGCCGGTATGTAATTAAATGGTCATCATAGCATTATTCATTAAGCACATGTAAAATTCGTAGCATCATAGGGTTTAAAGCAAATCTCATCCACGCATGGCACCTTTCTTAATACCAACTTTTTTATTCTTTGAAGTTTGGGACTTGATCTCATCCAATCTGTTTCTTTGAGAAGTTGCGGTCTCCAAGAATATTGGTCTCTCTTCTGCATAACCATCACATTTCAATCCCAACTTATCACATTGAGAACATTGAGGCTTCTCCTCCGTGCACTTCTTCTTACGGATACGACAAGTCCAACATCCATTCTTGGAACGACCAGAGAGGAACACTCTTGTACGCTTCACTGGTGGTTTCTTATGAGCCGAGTAATACTTGAGTGGAGATGATGGGAAGGAGTTTGAAGAAATACGCTTCTTCAGTGGTTTCTTGCCCCTTGGAAGAGTTGGGTCATACACTGAGATCTCAGAACTTTGAGTGGAAGTTGGGGAAGAGGTGCCAGATAATTGAGAAAGAGAAATGTGATGGGTGTAGTCGGTTGGCTTGCGGTTTCTGAGACACATGGCATGGATATTCTTATCTTCGTCCAAGTCCTCCTCTTTACTCTTTTTGATAGAGGTGGTATTCTTCTTTCTTCCATCTGACTTGTCACTCACATCTGACTTGAGTAAGTCGCTGATTGGTGGTAGATTCACTCTGCATGCAGATTCATGATTCAGTGGTGTAGGTGGTGGCAGAGTGGGAGGAGGTGAAGAAGAAGAAGTGCTCTTCGCCTTGGTAGTACCATTCATAGATACTGCTGGATTGTATGGCCCTTTGGATCCCCAAGGTCTCTTTCCAGCGTACTTCAACTTTGGCTTGCTGATCTTGGACGGGATTGGTTTCTTAGCAAGAGTTTTTGCATTAGACTTGGTGGTAATGTTTGGAGTCTGCGCAGATTTGAGAACATCTGTTGAAGGGGTCATCGGTGGTGGGTTGAGGGTATAGAGCGAAGCTGTGGTATTGCCAGCTGTGGTTGGAGCAGAAGGTAAAGCAGGAGGTGCTGAAGGGGTAGAAGATGGGAAATTCTCATCAAAGGCGAACAGCTCTTGGATTGGCTTTGGTTCTGGGAAGCTCGTGTCAAACCTGGAGATAATGAAGTCATCACTGAGAATCAAGTGATTGTTTGACATATTCTGAAAGTCATCAGAACGAGGTGGGGCCATGTTAGAAGAGACAAATTGGGTAATTGGGAATGGCTTGTTCTTCTTCAAGAAACTGGAGTTGAAGACACTGGATCCACCGTCGAACTTTCTTGGGACCTGGGGTCTAAGCTCCATGTCAAATGGTCCCACTGTGGTCTCGTTCGGAGAAGACTGGTGCTTGTCATTTGAAGTTGTGTTGGTGAAGTCGTAGGTGTAGTTGGTCATGACACCGCCAGAAGAGTTGGAGGCGATGGCTCTGCTCATCTTGGTAAAGGGAGACGATGGCAAGCCGTTGACGGCGCTGTTCATGGCCATTGAGCCTCCTTTGGAGGGAGAGACGTTGATGATGTCGCTCATGGACAAGTGCTGGCTCTTGTTGGAGCTGGAGTTGTTGTGAGCCAAGGGCACGGTGGGGTCGGAGTCTCCTTGCTTGAGTGTGGGGGTCAAGACGCGCGAAGAAGGACGGGTGACACCCAAGAGGGAAGCGTTGCTGTTCGCCGTGGCGTTGGTGGGCTTGGTTGGGTTCTGTTTGCTTGTTTGAGCTGTGTAGGAAGGCATCTCCTGTGCGGGATTGGTATCGATATCTGAGCCGGTAGGGCCGTTCTTGTGCACAAAGAAGCGATGAACGGGCGGCAACGCTTCAGATTTCATAGTGGTGTTGAGCGTCACTGTGGGTATCTGGGCGGGCGTATCGGAGTGATGCTGAGGCTCTGGAATGGCTTGTTCTTGGGGCTTTTGCTGTGGTGTTGTCGTGTGCTTCACGCGTTTGTTTACTTTTCAAAAGTGGCGATTTGGCGCTTTAAATAATAAGGTTTGAGATGACCCTCTGTTCTAAATATGGCAACTTCTGAGATCCAAGAACGTTATACCTGTGAGTTAATCGTATAACACATATATTCTGCGTCAATTAAGACCTTTGGATGCTTTAAAATGTCCTTATCTCAACTACAACCTCACAAACTATACACTTGAAGAGACACCAATGTGTCAAAGTCGAGAGTCGGAGATTTTGGTCAGGGCCACGACTTCAAAACTGCCAATTATCACGTGTCAATAAATATACAGTGCAGATTCGGCCGATAAATTGGGCCCGTTCTCCGACAACTCGGGCATAAGCCGCCCTCTGGAGAGTCATAGAAAGAGCACACACAGAAGCAATGGAAGACGAAGCAAAGACATTCGATGCTCAGTTTGAGTCGCTGACTGCGGAGTTTGCCATTCCAACGTTTGCCTCGCTTGGAATTGAGGCACCAGCCGGCCAGTCCCCACAAGACACTATCACATATCTCTGTGGTAACTCTCTTGGCCTGATGCCACTCCAGACACGCCAGGCGATCAACGACGAGCTCACTGCGTGGGGTGCCAGAGCCGTGGAGTCGCACTTCAACCATCCTGGGCAGGCCGAGGGCAAGACGCCGTGGATGGACATTGATCTGCCGGTGGTGCCTCTCTTAGCTCCCGTTGTCGGAGCCCAGGAGAACGAGGTCGCTGTTATGGGATCACTTACTTCCAATCTCAACGCTCTCATTGTCGCTTTTTACAAGCCTGATTCCCAGAGACGTAAGATCCTGTTCGAAAAGGGCTCCTTCCCTTCAGACTACTACGCCATCTTCAACCAGATCAGACTCAAGGGCTTGGATCCAGAAGTTGAGATGATCCAGCTCGAACCACGCCAGGGCGAGTTCACATTGAGAACGGAGGACATCTTGAAGGCGATTGACGATAACAAAGACACATTGGCCCTCTGTATGCTTCCTGGTATCCAGTACTACACAGGTCAACTCTTTGATATTGAGACCATCACAAAGCACGCTCACCAATACCCAGACATCGTCGTTGGTTGGGACTTGGCACATGCTGCCGGTAACGTTCCATTGCAATTGCACAACTGGGGTGTTGACTTCGCCGTGTGGTGCTCGTACAAGTACATCAACTCCGGTCCTGGTGCCATCTCTGGTATCTTTGTCCATGAACAACACTCTACGTTCACCGACGAGGACGACCACATGGCTCGTCTGGCTGGATGGTGGGGGAACAACGCCTCGAAGAGATTCCAGATGCTTGAGCAGTTTGAACCAATATCTGGTGCGCTTGGCTTCAGACAGTCAAATCCTTCTGTCATTGATGTTGTCGCTTTGAAGTCCTCTTTAGAGTTGTTTGAGAAGTTTGGTGGTATCGAGAAGCTTAGAGCAAAAGCCATCCAATTGACTGCCTTCTTGGAGAAGCTCCTGACAAGCTCTAAGTACTACATTCCACCATCACAGACTCCAACAGAGAAGTCTTTCACCATCCTCACGCCATCAGACCCAAAGCAGAGAGGTTCTCAATTGTCGCTGCTGTTCTATCCACGCACATCATCTACACACTCTGGAATCATGGATGAGGTGTTTGACTCTCTGCGCTCACAGGGTGTCATTGGTGATGAGAGGAGACCTGATGTCATCAGATTGGCTCCTGTTCCTTTGTATAACACCTTTGCCGATGTCGTTAAGTGCGCAGAGGCGTTGGAGGTGGCTATGCAGAAGGTCAAAGAGTGATTATCTGTCTCTGTTTGGTTTTTCCAGCGTGGGGCACAGCTTCTCTGTGGTAACGGCTCTCTCGCCTCTCGGTGGGCTTCTCCTTTTTCTGGTTTGTTACTATATAGACTGTCCCTTAAAAATTGTTCCTCTTTCTTCTTTTCTTTTTGCTTTCCCTTTTGAGCCAACCGATGTAATCACCGTTGTCCCTGTCTCATAAAACACTGATCGCACCACTACACGACAAAGGCTAGCTCCACCACAATGTCTGACAACGTCTCTGCCGGCACTAGAGTGTCGCCTCTCTCTATAGAATACGATCTCAAGGAGCGTTTGCAAAAGTCCAAGAACAATGCCGGCTTCATGGACGGAGAGAGTTTCAAACTGGATGATGCTTCCATCAACTCATACATTGCAGATTTCCCCTACTCAACTGCTGCTTCTAATATGTACAAGCAGTTGAAGCAAGAGTTTGAAGAGCATAAGAAGCTTGATGCTAAGAACTTGGAGAAGATGAACAGCCGCTTGGATCAACAGTTGAATAAGTACACGGCTGAGAAGGCCAATATCAGAGCCCAGATCGACAGTATCAAGGAACCCCCAGCATCCGATGAACTCCATCACCCACCAATGGTCATTACCGACGCAAGAGCTGTAGCCAAAGCAGCCAAGTTGAAGTACGAGGTCAATGGAGAGTATGTGTATACGCGTTTGAAACTTGTCGAGAACTCCAAGTATCAGCTGGCTTCATTGATGAAGTTGAAGGATTCTTACAAGGAGATTCTCGAGAAGACACTTGTTTATTTGAGCCCATACAACGTCCATTGGGAGCAGTGTGATGCCATGAGGGCTCTTGTCATTGAGTACAACAAGTTTTATGACTTGATGACGGAGCTTCAGTTGATGGAGGAGGAAAGAGCTCAATGGATTGGAGAGTTGAAGAGAATGACGCAACGTCAACATGGCTTCATGTACTACTGGAAGAAGATCACTTTCAGCAGTGACCACTCTTATGAAAACGATTTGGACACGTTCAAGAGAGAGTACAAGATGTTACAGAAGGAGCACAAGGTACAGGCTAAAGAGGAGAAGAAAGCCCAGAAGGAGGCGAAGAATATGTTGAGATAGAACGTTCCTAGACAGTGGCATACGTAAACACACACACGCGTGAAGAAATATGACATATCAATGCAATAACTATATAAAACGAAAGTGAATAAAAACGGACAAAGAACCTGAGGGAGGCAGTATTAAATTATTGTACAGAGAGGCGAGTATACCTCTATGGTTTTGTAGAAGGACAGTTTACCCTCCCAATGCAAAGAACATAGTAGCAAAAAAATCATGAAAAGGCAGAAATAATGAAAAGGTAAAAGGGTATCGTGATCATCTGTATGGGTCAAAGAACTTCTCAGTTCTGTTAAAGCCTCTAAAGACTCTCATACCCATGGTTGAACCCTTAGAGAAATCACCTTTAAGTCTGGCACTCAAGAACTCCAACTCTCTCTTTCTGATGTATGGGTATATAGCAGCAAAGGCCAAGAGGGCGTATGTGGCCCCAGCAATCAGATCAATTCTGAAATGATGATCCAAGTAAATGGTGGCCCACCACTGGACGCATACAAATGCGATGGCAAGAGCACGAAGTACCCTAGAACGAGCATAGTACCAAATGAACAAACACACTTGGAAGGCCATGGCAGAGTGTAATGAAGGGAATGCACCAAAGACGATAGGACTCTTGTGGAAACCTTTAGAGTGCATGTGGGTGCCCAGTGCAACGTCAACACGAGTCAATCCAGCGGCGTAACCTGGCATTTCGTAGTCAGCATCAGCATCTGGTCCATACATGTGGATGAACCAAGGTGGAGCATTTGGGAAGAGCAGGTGTGTACAAACACCGGCAATGTTTTGACCACCAAGGGCAAAGGAGAAAGCCTTGAGTGCACCTTGTGGATGGAAGACGTAGAGCCAAACTGCAGTAAGGATTGGGAAGGTGATGTGTCCCAAAACGTAGAAGAACCATGCTAGAAGATCTTTTGGAACTGAGAGTGGAGTGGCGAGGTACTGGTCGATGTTTAGCACTGGCCAAATGGCAAAGAAAAGGATTGGTGTGGCATGGAGGGCGTAAGTGCGTGTTATCTTGGAGATGTTGACTGGGATAATGTGGTTTTGTTGAGTAGATGAGCCAATAAAGGTCTGTTCTTGGTCTGTGTCGCCAAAGAGGGAATCAGAGTCCTCGGTGGTTTCGCCATCAACTCCCAAAGTGGCATCCTCGGATGAAGATGAGGAGTTAGACTCTGTCTCGAAATTAGTGCATTCGAACTGGTTCTCCATGTCTTTGAAAGTCTCGAGGATGGTTGACTGGCGGAGGTTATAACGGTTGGCAAAGTTCTTTGTGATAAACAAGTACCACAGAGCTGTGAATGCAGCCGTGATAATGAGCCAGACGGGGAACCATGCGAAGGAGAAGAAGGCAGTGTCCCAGTCGTACGCCAGTCTGACGTTGATCTCGGGACGCCACTCAGTTGGGATCAAACCCGCGTTCTTGAAGATTGTGAGCCAAATAAACACGGGGGAGAAGTTGATGGCGAAACTGAGCGGAAGGCCATAGAATGGTCGACCGTTCCACGCAGCTGAGACCAGCCTTGAGACGGCACCAAACAGGAAGAGCGGTACCGAGCTTAATGGAGCCATTTTGTGGGTTGTTATGGGTTGGGGATACGCTGGTTGGAAGACGTTTCCGTAAGGCGCGTGGAGGCGTGAGGCGTGAATGAGAGTGGCCCGTGTGCGTGTGTGTAGTATGGTGTCTGTGGTGGACAGCAGTTGTGCGAGCCTTCTGTGCTCTGTGTGTGGTGGATGGCTTTGTTCCGCCGTTAAAACTGGCTTTTCCGAGCTGGTTTATGCGTGGTAAAGGGGTCAAGAGAATATTTCAGGATTTTTGGTGTTTACTTTTCTCATTCGCCAGAGACTGCGTGGCAGAGACTCGCGGGACTAGGACTGGGATATGATATCATTCTCGTCTAATTATAGAAGGCTTGTGCAATATGGAGCTTAAAATACACCAAGTTGTTGGGAACATATGGGAGACTTTCATAGCTGCTTTTTTCCTCTCCAAGATTTGCCGAAACGACCCTTTTTTACAATATTCCCACTTCCAGATAAGCCGACTCCCATGACACGGCTTAGACACCATGGCAGCGTGGCACGGCTATGGGTCTCGACTCCCGAGCCTCGGCTGATTCGATTTTTCCCGATATAGTCTATTAATCTAGCTTTTCTTCATATTGGCTACTCCAATAATGATATCACAATTCCAAATCTTCGCCATGAGCATGATCATTAATGTACAATATGATAATATGACGTTGAAGAAACGAGCCGCGGTCAAATATAAAAAGAAACGAGCTCATTCTCTTGTGTACCTACATACATCCTGAGTCTCTTGAGACTCGCAAGACTTTTCAGGCGGGAGAATCAGGGGCACTTGGCACTTTTGAGTTCCCTAGCATCAAATATGTTGTATCTCTTTGGGAAAATGTGGCGGGGAAGCCACTGTATAAATTATTTTTGGATCCATGTTATGCATGCCAGACCACACAAGAGGTGCAAAATGAGATCCTCACAATTATAATGACATTGAGGAGAGACTAGAATATCACAAGCAAAATCCATGAGGCTTATAACACTTTCGATATGTGACTGATAACATAATATCGAGGGTCTAGGACGGGTTATATAATATTACAAACAGTACGTAATATATGACAGCTAGACCTTCCCAAGGTCTCATATTATATATATTTCACAAAGCACACATCGAGGCTAGATCAGGACCCTGCAGAGCAAATATTATAAAGATCTCATATTACATTAAGGGTTGCACTGTAAAGAATTGCAAGAGCAATGCCGCAGACTCTACTTTACAGATATCACATCCAAAGAATACTAGTTGAATTATCTCCATAAATTAAATTCCTGTTCGCTATACATCACAGGACGGGAAGTAAATTACTTGGACTGCTTCTTCTTGGTGGCATCAGCAACCAACTCTTCGAAGATCTGTGCCTCTTCCTGCTCCACTTTAGATCTTGTGGTCTTAGCAAACACATTACCCAACATCACCAATGCTTCAGCTCTTCTCACCATCTTCCATTTAGGTTCACCATCAGTGCTCGTAAGGACCTTATCACAAACGTCTCTCAAAGTGGATTGGATTTCATATTTGGATCCATGCCATGCTGCATTCAAGACTTTACCCATTAGCAACTTTTCCAGTTCAGCCAATTCTTCATCGGTTGGTTTAGGTACCACTTCACCAGTCTTCTCATCAATCAGTTCACCTTCACTAGCTTTCAACTCTTGCAATCTTTGTAATTCTTGCATCGTGCTCTGAGCATCCAAGGCAGTTGACACGGTTCTGAAAGTGTCCATAACAATGCCACCTTTTGCCTTAACACTCGAGAAGAAACCTGGAATACCCAATAACTGCTGAGAATCCAAGAAAATATGACCTTTAGATTTGTAGACTTTACCAATGGTATGAAGAATGTCCAAGCCAAATGATTCCATTTTCAACATGTTGGCCTCGATTTGGAATTTGGATTTGAATGATTCTTTACAAGCATCATCATAAGAAGACTCAGTGAGACAGGACAAACGCTCAACAAGTGTCTTGGAGAGCTGTTGGATCATCTCCTCACGCTTCTTTTGTACCTCTTCATCATGTTCTTCGCGTTTGGTCTTCTCCTTCTGTGTTTCTTCTTTGGATTCATCGGTCTTTGCGTCGACATCGGAGGAGTCTGCATGTGTAAGTCTGAGTGGTTCATTTGATGATGATGATTTGGTATTAGATGTTGATGTGGTTTCTGTTGTAGGTGTAGATGTCTTTTCTGTGGTTTTGTCTGATGGTGGCGTTGTAGTCTCCTCAGGCTTCTTGTCCTCAGACTTCTTCTTATCATCTTCCTTCACGGTTTCTTTCTTCGCCTCCTCTTCTTCTTGCTTTCTCTCCTCTTCATCCAACTCCGCACTCTTGGTCAAGTCCTTCAACAAGCTCAACTCACCAATATAACTGACAAAGGCTTCGCCACCGAAGATAACAGCGAAGTACTCGCCAGCGTCTTCAAACCCTTGTTGTGGCACAGCGCTTTCTTTACCAAACTTGTCATACTTGCTTCTCAGACCTTCATCACTCAAGACCTGGTAGGCCTCAGAAACCTGTTGGAATTTCTCTGTGGCGTTAGGGTCGTCTCTGTTCTTGTCAGGGTGCATCTTGACGGACATCTTGCGGTATGCCTTCTTGATCTCGGCAGCGTTAGCGCCCGGATCAACGGCAAGGATATCGTAGTAGGCAGTGTCGACAACCATTGTAGTATGCTGTGCTTTGTTGTGTTTCTTCTGTGGTGTGGCGAGCGCTCAGTTCTCACTTGTCTTGTGAGCGCTGTTGAAATGGTTGTAGCAGGCAGCAGCTACCTTGATAATTCTCGAACACCCGGACACCACTGAAAATTTACCCTATACAGGTTGCAGGAGCACTTTCTCAGATGCTTACAAAATGCGTAAAACACGGCGACAACAACCATCAACGAGGCGGTTAAGGAATGAAGAGAACAGACAGAAAGGCCTCCGGGCGCTCTTCTGGTGTGCCTAAGCGGCTTGTGCTGGTAGGGTACGAAGACTCGAAAGAGGACGTTTCCTTCTGCCACCACGATCCACACACCAACACGCTCATCAAGCTTTCCGAAGAGCAGTCAGAGCGCATCGGCAAGATCAAGAAGCCCAAGAAGGCACTCGACTTGTTCCTCCGAACAGACCTCCCCTTCATCACCTACCACGAGCTCAACCCCTTCGACCTGTTTGACGACACGCTGACGCAGTTTGACTTCCGCTACTACAAGTACTCCGATGCCATCTTGGAGAGAGACATTGAGATCCCCAACGACCTCGGCATGAAGAGACGCTCACAGAGCGCCATGGAGTGCCCCTTGGAGCACCACTACCTCCCTGGAATGCCCAGCCTGGTCTACGAGGACTACCCGTTCTTCAAGCCACACGTCGAGGAGTCCTATGAGATCACCAACGATGAGTTCTACAAGACACGCGTTATGCCCTTTGAGAAACTGTTGGAGAAGAAGCTGAAGCACAACACGAAGGATACCAAGGCATTCACGGAGTACATCAAGAGCACGGACGTGTACCAAACACCGGTGGACCACGCAGACTACTTCACTTTCAGCGTCTACGACTTCAAGAACATCTTCGTTGACAAAGTTTGGGGCTTCATCGTGGACATCTACGCCGCGTTGCTCTACAAGGATAAGAACACACTACGGGAATACTTTGAAGTGTATGATGACGAGTATACACCAGAGATAAGGAAGGACTGTTATACAAGTTTGAAACCAATTGGATCGTGTGCAGAGTCTCCATACGCTTGGGGTATCTATGACACAGAAACTTTGCTTTTGAACAAACTCTGGGTACACGTTGAATTCGTTAACATGTGCAGTGGAATAGGTGAAGGTTATGAGTTGGTGTTTGGCTCCGAGAAGAAGAACTTCGAAGATGACAAAATCACAGGCGCTGAGTTCACAAAGAGAAACAACTTCCTCAAGAGATTCACCAAATGTGTCTCCATTTGTCTCAACTCTAAGACCAAAAGATTCATCATGACTGACTATTACTGGGTCGGTTGCTTTGAAATTGAGGATGTATTTGACGGTGAGATTGAAGACGTTAAGAGATTTATCTCCAAAGTCAAGGTACGTCATTTCAGTTATTCCAACTTTGAATCAAATGACAAGCTCACAATTAGAAACATCATTGCATCGTTCTTCTACACCACACCAAAACAGTGCGAAGAAGACTCAACTCAATTGGAAGAGATCAACAATCGTGTCATTGGCGAATGGAAATCATTCCAAAATACAGAATCTCCATTGGTTGAATACCAGCGAAAGAGAAAACGCATGAAATTGTCTCCATTCATTTACAGAACTCACACAGGACTCTCATTCACAAAGCAATCTGTTGATTTGGAGAAGTCATTGATCAGATTCATTGCCATTGGGACAAGTTGGTCTTGTCAAACTCTGTTGATCAACATTAAGAAAATGTATCAAGATAAGTCATACCTTTCGACTTTGCATTATAAAGGTCCAAAGGAAGTGTTACTGTCCATCTATGATGAGTATTACCAAGATCCAAAACTTTCAATGGTGTCAAGACACTTCAAGAACGTCTCTGTCAAGTTCGGCTCTACACAATTGGTCACAAACGCTCAAGAAGTGTTCAATAATTGGTTGCTTAACGTTGAGGCATACATTCGTTTGAAACCACTTCAAGGTGATGTTTTGGCCAAAATGATCGACTATGGTTATTTGGAAGACAAGAAGTACAATGGACATGATACGCATTTCAAGTGTGATGGCTATTACATCCTCTATGAACCAATTTGCTCCAAGCATGAAGATCTGGAACCAATTGATGCCTCTAATGACAAGCATTATCAATTGGCCAAAGAGGCATTGAAGAAGATTCACGACCATGGTGTCACATTTTCTCCAAAGACGAGTCTTACCGCTGAAGTCTTGAAAGTATACAAGGACAAAGTGTTTGTGATCAACTTGGAGGCTGTCAACTCTGCTGGTGTTACACAAAGTTACATCAAGAAGGATTACGTTTACTTGGACCGCATCTTCCAGAAAGAAGCGGCACCAACTCCACGGAAAAAGCCGTACCTTTCCCCAGAGGACCTCTTCATGCTGGACGACTTCTCGGGCTCAGAGGACTCCGACAACTACGACGAACAGCTGTATTGAACAATCAGAAGAAGAACAAAGAAACGAACAACAGGGTTTGTATAGAGAGACGGGGCAGTTTGGCGCAACTGTCCGTATCCGGTAATAGAATTTTATTTTCACACCAATCGCGCAATTACCGTATGGGGAAGCAACTCTGACAAAGAAAAAAAAAATTCGTGCCAAAACAAAGAACAAAGGAAAAATTAAAATGTGTGTCTTCCATGAGGCGCACGAACTTTACAAAACCACCGCCCAAACGAGTCTCAAAAGTGCTTTCAAAGGTGCTGGAGACAAGGAAACCCCTGCATTTCACCAGAACTGAGAGAAAGAAATAAGAGAAACGACAACGTGTCCATTGACTTGGCCGATTACGATCACGACATCGCTACCTTGAACAAAAGCAGCCATTTTGACACCTCCACACGACTTTACGCCCGCTTTTCGCAGGTTTGACACCACGAGAACACGTCACAGCATTGGATTAGACACACATTACACTTGAAAGCATGACATCGTCGTATTCTCACACGCCGAACTCGCATCTATCGAGAAGAGCCTCCATCGCCGCCACATCTCCATATACAATACCACAGAGACAGTCGAACAGCAACCACAACTCACAGCTGAGCGGCTCGTACTCGTCATCGGCAAATGGAACACCCTTCTCGCCTCCCCCATCATCAAGCATACAACAAGCATCACAACCTCAGACCCCACAGCATAGCCAACATCAACACAGTCACAACCATAGCCACCAGCATCACCAGCATCACAGCCATCAGAAGAACAAAGAATCAACACAACAGCTCTCGTCGTCTGTCCCAGTGCTCAGTCGTGAGTTTGTGGCAAGACGCATCAGTGAAGGAGAGAGTGGGAGACTCAAAGAAGAGCTCAAGTGTGAGGCTTGCGGTAAAGGCTACAAGCATGTCTCTTCATTAGCCAAGCATCTTTGGGAGCACACACCAGAATGGAACGTGACGAAGAAACTTCTGATCTCTAAACATCAACAGGTTCAGCTTCTGGAAGCCGCTTCCATCTTGGTCTCCATGAACGATATTCCATCATCTCCAAAGAACTCTGTTGTCGTTCCACCAACCATCGACGAAGAGTCCACACGTGAAGATGGTGTCCAGTTCAATCCAAAATACACTGAAAAGTCATACCCATCATCATCAGTCCCACGTCATACTTCTCCATTGAACGATACTGCACCATCGTCAACACAGATACAGAACGCACCAGATCACGTTGCTTCAAGTCTCAAGATGAGAATGAACTCCATCTCTCAAATCCCACCATCGTCCATGAATGACGCTCTATTCGGTTCATCTCCTGCCAGATTTGAACATGGCTCTTTACAAAACAATGGTGGATTCTTGGATGTCCCTAAAAGAGAGCCTACTGCTGATAAGAGCAGTCCAAAAGAACCAGAAGATGATGACGATGATGGTGTTTTCGGTGCTATGGACTGAAATTAATTATGATCTTTTATTGTCGGCTTTTTTCCCTCTGCTCATTCAAACAAAAACGTTTTTTGCTTTTCTAGTTCACTTCTCTTTGTCGTTTCAGTTATCTATTTATCATGTCTTATTGCATTAACCTGGTTTTTCTAGCTGTACTACGTAGCATAATGCGATTAGCAAATGCGATTAGCAGCGATTGAACAGCTGTTGCTTTCTTGATCCTCGACCATGATTCATAAAGTACTGCTTCGACACTATCAATTGCACTCAAATTACTATTTGCCAAACGGACCGGTTTAATTGTACAGCAATGTCAGAAAGGAGAAATCGTACGGGTAGCAAAGGTAAGAGGAAACACCCGGACATTCATCCGGACACCAACTAACCACCCGAACACCAAGACAGAACTTCAAAGCTGGTTAAAAATACTTCAAATTGAGATTAATTGAGCTTTGTTGATGTTTCTCAGAAGCTTGAATTGATCTCTTTTGTATTAAACCAGTTTCATCTGTTTTTGAGGACAATTAGTGTGGGTATTAATTATTTGCTCTCTAAGTTTCCGAAAAGTGGAGTGCATCTTTCGTTCTGAGATGTTCACTTTATGTACTTGATAGCCAAAAAAATTATTCATGAATTATTGCTTTCTATTGATATTCTGCTGACTATTAACCAGATATCCTCATTATGGAGAGCTCTACGAGATCTGTGGGGATAAATTCACTAGGGATACTGAAGTTCTGGAGCTAACGGCTAATCGCGGTATAATAATAACCACTCTCACATCCAGTGCTTTATAGAGTACTCTTAACCACCACTAAACTAGAGAATATAAGAGAATGTAATCTTATATATTGAGAAGCAATTCTCACTTGGAAACCTCCTTCAACCACTTAGACATTAGACATGATAAAGGTGGAGGTGAATGACTCTTCTCTCTCTTGCACCATGTACTATTAGCATCACGGATTAGCATCTGCATTAACAGATTCATTACCAAGAAGGACCCTTTATACTCACACCATCTGACAATATTGTCATCAGACAAAACCTCATGATCTCTGTAGTAAACATGGTCGCCCCGCCTCATTGCACCACACGAGCTTGATCATTAGCTGCATTAAAGTGTTACAGAGCAGAGAGCGTAAGCACGGCCATGATACAGTAGTAAAACTGAAAACTGGACCATATTTGGTTCTGTCTTTGGCACCAACGACCCGAAAGTTGTAACTGTCCGACTGACTCCTGAGGTTTGTTTACTTTTCAAACACCCGGACACCATTTAATCCTGTCCAAATCGGGACAGCGCGGGGTTGTCAACCTCGTTTTTGTGTCATGAACTTTTAGCATCGTTTTTGTGGCACTTTTTGAAATCCCCAGATATAAAAGGGACCCGCCCTTTTTCCACTCTCTTCTTCTTACCACCCACTTCTCCCTCCTGTCACCACAGCGATGAGACCGGTCCAACTCCCCTGGAAGCTTGGCCGACCCTCCGTTCCTGGCCGTTTCCGCTGTCACATTGTCTATTGTCTCCATGGTACACACACAGTGATCACAGCCCATCCCCTTGGCCCTCCTGCTCTGAAGCTAGCTACAGTTCGTGGTGGTGGGACCTGATGGACTGTCCCTCGTACATTTCTACAGTGTACTTCCATCGGCTTCGTCTCTGGCCTTTCTCCCGGTATACCACTTGACTTGTGCTGGGGTCTTGTTGGAAACCGGAGAGATCATCTTTGTTGTGTGTTGCAAAAAGGTTTGGCCTATTCCCTTTACTTTCTCTAGGTGGGAGTGCACCATCCATCAAACATTGGTCTGTGTCTGTGTTGCGGTCTCTATCGGTCTCATGGTTTGGCTTTCTGGGTATGACTCTTTGGATGACTCTTTGGATGTGGGTAGGACACGAGGATATAACACGAGGATATGACACGAGGATATGACACGGGACTATGGAATACATCTGGAACTTCGATAGTGTGTGTGTGAGAACAATCTTTGCTGGGCAAGTGGATCGGGAAGCTTCAGTGGCCTGTCTGGCTATACTGCACACACACACACACACACACACACACACATACACACACAGACACACACACGTTACATTCACATTCACATATCACCCTTCTGCTGCCGGATCGATCTTGGTTTGGATCCTCCGTATTACCTATACCGCTCCATCATTTCCCTTAAGAACATATTACTAACACATACTACACAGACTGCTATCTGTTGAGATTTCTGCTACTTCTCCTATTAGCCGCCCTCCACCCTGGGCACCCGGAGTTCAGACTCGCCCTCTCTGGTGTGCCCCCCTTGTTTGTTATCGAGGGACGCCAAAGTGATGGATTCTTCCCCGGTATACGACCTCGCTAGGCAGAGTGATGCTGGGCAACTGGGGAGACCTCCTTGTCGTGTCCCTTCAAGCTTTGTTTCATGAAAAGATGCCAGTCCAGGTTCTTGACTATGGAATTGTCGGAGACAATTGATCCGAGTCCAACTCCTCGAGAGTTTGGGACTTTTACTTTGACTACTGGAGAGTGTTGGAAAGACGTCATGAGATGTGCGTCTCATGATGGAGTTGTTGTTGCCTGTTCGAGGTATACCGTTTTCTCTGTGGCCTGGAGATACCGTTATCCTCTGAGAGTGAACAACACAATTCTTCAGAAGAAGAATGAACACCGAGACTCTGAGCCGGTCCGGGTATACCTCCCTATCTGTGGGCAGACAGAAGACAGGCAACCCAGGAGGCCAGATCAACATCTTGAAAAGATGGATGGCTTGACCATACCACAAATCTACGGCAATTTCGAGGCTTTGGGGGGAGACCACTGCATACTGAACTTGGGCTCTTCAATGATGCTGGTTCTGGTGGATTTCCTTTTGCTCCAATCAGTGAAACTTGAATAATTTTGACTACTGGAGAGTGTGGGGGACATGGGAGGGTCTGAAATGCCGGGACCCCTCTCATGTCATTAGAGAATGGGAAGTACGTTCCCAGCGCAGTCCAAAGCTCAAAACGCGGGGCTGTTAAAGCTGGGAACATATTTGGGAACCTGGGAGAGCACCCCCATGTCAAAATTGGGTAGAATATCTATGACTACTAGACGTGAATCAGCTTAAAAAAGGGAAGTTCTTTCCCAGATCATCATGTTTAAGCAACTACAAAGAGTGATCCATAATAGTTTCATAAATTTGGGTTAAAAATCAACAGCTAATAAATAAGAGACACAAACCAGTGTGCCATAGCAGTAAAGGGGTACCATAATGATAACCAGATCAGTTGACACCTTCCTCCTGGGCGATGATCTGCAAGGCCAATCTCTTTGAGTAGTATCTCGCCATGGCCAAGTTACCACCCATAAACCAGAAGTTTGGATGACCAGAAGGTCTCCACATGGCTTTGAATTCACCTTCTCTGTCAAAGTTCCAAACTGGGTTCAACTGATCAGCAACCTTATCACCAAAGATCTTTCTTGCCGTCTCCTTCATGTTGGAGTAACCTGTGGCCTTGACGACGATGTCCAAGTTATCAATGACAGTACCGTCATCCAATTTGACACCAGTCTCTGTGAACTCATCAATTTTGGCGTTCTTGATCTTGACTTTACCTTGCATGATCAACTTGGAGCAACCAACGTCAATGTAGTAACCTGAACCACGACGGTAGTATAAGCCAAACAAACCTGTACCACCCATACCGGCATTAGTCTTGAAACCGACAGCTTCGAGTCCGTTAACCAAATCGGCATCTGCTTTGGAGGATTCACGGTACTGCTGTTGCATGATCAAGTTTGTCAAGTTCAATGGGTTGGAGTGGAGCATCAAGTCAGCAGTGTCAATGTCTGGGCCATCAGCTTCGTAAACACCACGACAGTTGATTGGGAGGGCTTTGTCACTGGAGATGACACAAGTGGATGAACGTTGCAACATAGTGACTGAGCCGACATCTTGTTCAAAGAAGTCCTGGCAAATGTCATGGGAAGAGTTACAAGCACCAACGACCAAAGCGTTCTTACCAACGTAGTTAGCACCCGAGGTGTGTTGAGACGAGTGAACAATCTCACCTTTGAACTTCTCCTCACCTTGGAACTTTGGAATGTTTGGTTCACCAGAGTGGCCGGTACAGAAGACCATGTGCTTTGGGTGGAGTTTCTTCAATTCCGAGGTGGAGTTGTTCTTGACGTTGACCTCCCACTTACCAGCAGCTTCGTCAAAGGAGGCACCGGTGACTGTGGTGTTTGTCCAGACGTTGAGCTCGAGGATCTTGGCGTAGCACTCCAAGAAGTTGGCGAACTGGTCTTTGGAAGAGAACATTGGCGAGGTGTCAGTGTGGATGTATGGCAACTTGTGGTAGTAGAATGGGTCGTGCAAAGACAAGAATTTGTATCTCTTTCTCCAGTTGTCACCGATTCTCAAGTTGGACTCGACGATCAGAGTGTTGTAACCGAATGCCTTCATTCTGGCAGCAAACGTCAAACCACCTTGGCCACCACCGACGATGACACACAATGGCTGGTGCTCCTCGTTGTACTCCTGGTCAGCGTGTCTGAGCTCGAGCCAGGTCTTTCTGTGCACGTTCTCACCGTGGGCAGTACCATCTGGACGCTTCTTACCGACACGTTCTGGCACAGAGGTGAACTCATCCAAAACGGTGAAGAGAGACAGAGCCTTGAGACCAATTGGAGCAGCCTCATCTTTAACAGAGACCAGCTTGATGGAGCCACGGCCCTCACCGTAGTCAGTAGCGTACTTCAGGTAGCAAGTGATCCATTCGATAGGGGACTCGCCGTTTGGGCCTTCTGGGTGGATCACGTCGTGGGAGATACCGGTTGGGTGCTTCCAGTGAGCCCTGGTGTCGAACTCGAACTTGCCAATCTTCTCGTTGAAGCCCTTGGCGACGTTCTTCTTGATCTCAGCCGGGCCCAGGTAGTCACGGAAGTCGTGCTGGAGCGCCTGGTGGTCCTTCCAGATGGTGTGAGGCAGCAGGAACTTGTCGAGGGCGTCCGGCTTGGAGGAGGAAGAAGCCAGTGCCTCGTTGAACTCCGAGAGCCAGGCGGTGGCGAGCGAGTTGACGTCGTGGTGCTTGATGTTCTGTGGGTCTGGCTGGAGCTGGCCGTAGATGCGCTCCTGGGGGATGTCCTTGTCGAAGGCCGCCTCCATGTAAGGAGGAGCGATGTCCGAGTACTTCTCGAGGATGTTCATGGTGTGTGTAGAGCTAAGACATATGCTACAACAAAGATCTGGTACAAACAGGCGACACCGCCCGCCCTTTATACCCACTGTCAGCTCCCCCACACTGTACACAAAGACTCCCCCACACACCGATCACTGGCATCCACCCATCCACCCACCCAGCAATTGTGGGGTCGGCGATAAGACACTGCCAGCTCTGCAAATGTATCCGCGTTGTTTCGTCAAGTGGCACGGGCAAACCGCTGACTGCGCAAAAGAGGAGAAAGAGGGAGCACTGCCAGATTGGGAAAAGCGAGCTTTGTTGAGTGCGGAGAAGCGCTGTTGGGGCCACGAAATGTGGGGGTGGAGCACTGGAGCGCTTGGACTGCTGGTGTCTGGGGTTTGTCCTTATAAGCGGGCATTATACCCTTACAAGTGTAGCTGATGGTATGTGCTGTGTCTATCTATGTGTTTATACTCTGTTCTCTTTACTCAACACCCGCCTCTTCCCCAGGTTTGCAGCGTGTTCCTGCGCTATTGTGTCTCTGCGGGCTTGACACAATCCACCCGCCGACCGAATAGCTGACCTCCAGGGCCCACACGGAGTCGGACTGATGGCCTGATCACTGGCAGAGTACTGTGTATAGTAGTAGCGGGCTGGCGGAGTGGCGGAGTGGTAATTGGCGGACGTCCGAGCCCCTCCGCCTGGCCCATAGGCTCGTACAAGATGAGTGATCACTGATCCCGGCATTGCTACACAGCACTTGCCGTGCCGGACTCCTAATTGACAGGTCATACAGATCGGGTGTAGATCACGTCGCGGGTATTACGTAGTAGTGCTGCATACGTCATACAAGATACACGTTCTATTGACTGTTTTATTTACACACACGTCTCTCTCTCTCTCTATCAGAACATCCCCTGGCCCATTGAAGAGTAAGCCATTGGCTTCATCGGAGGGTGTTCCACGGCACTGAGCTCCTTAAACTCCAACTGAGAACCTTCCACAGTGTCATAGGTGAAGTTAATGACAGCACCTTTGTTGCCTGTAGAGTCACAGTAGTTCGGAGCACTGAACACAGTGATACACTTACCGCCATGTTCAAGAGAATAACCACCCATACGAACCTCATGAGAACGGATAACACCTTTAAGACCATTAGTCGCACAGAATCTCTCGGTGATGTCTGGGCCGAATTGAACACCAATACCACGCTTGGATGGGGCGTATCCGTTATTTGGTTGTGGATCTGTCCAAAGCAACTCCATCTCAAACCCTTCCTTAGGGTTGACTCTCTTGACAACCTTCTCTCTCAATTCGTCCAGTGTGACACCTGGCTTGGAGAACAAACCTCCGTGCATGACCAAATAATCACCATTGATCAACGTCATGAGTGGTAAGGCAACAAACAATTTCTGGAACATGACATGAGCACGATCTCCATACTTGTGTTTAACCTCATCTTCAAATCCATACATCTTGTTCATGTCACTCGTTTCATGGTTTCCTCTGTTCAAATGCATCGAGTGCGGGTATAGGATCTTGAAACACATGAGTGTGATGATAACTTCACAAGACCAAGAACCACGATCAACGAAATCACCATTAAACAGATATCCATGTGTGGAAGATGGGTATCCGTTGGTTTCAAACATGTTGATCAAATCATAGAACTGTCCATGGACATCTCCAACAACGGTGAACTGTGGGGTTGACATTTTCTCTTGTGTGATCTCTTTGAAAGCGGCTTCGTCATTCAATATCTGATAACACTTGATCAACAGGGCGTACAGATACTTCTTTGGTAACTTTCCACCAGTCTTGAAGTGTTCCAACATCTTCATCACCCAATCAAGATCAAACCCTGATAATGTCAGAATGTCGTTATCTTCACCTTCATTACCAACTTCAATAGTAGGTCCCTCATACGTCTTCTCCACAAGCACACTATCGAGACTCTTGACGTTAAACATCTCCTCCTCGGCATCATCGTCCTGAATTGCCTTCTCAAACGCCAAACGCCTCACCAACTTCTTCAAATCGTTCGACAACTTCGAGGCAGAAGCATCCTTTGGCTTCAACTTCAACACGATTTCCAAGTCCTTCTGTGCCTGTTTATACTGCAAAATGGCACTATGGGCCACTGCACGGCGATAGTACGCCTTGACATACCCCGCGTCACACTCAACGGACAACCCACAGTCCTCGACAGCAGCACCGTACTGCTCGAGCTTGATCTCGGCCTGGGCCCTGTTTGCGTAGTAAATGGCATTACGTCCGTCGAGTTCAATGGCCTTTGTGTAGTGCTCGACGGCAACGGCAAACTTGTGCTCTTTCAACGCAGCGTTTCCGCGTGATTTCCACTCCTCGGCCTGGGACATATTTCTGTATGGAGTGTGAGCAGGGTGAGTTAAAAGAAGAAGAGAGGAAAAGCACAAGACCGTTAAAAAGGCCTCTCTCGGTGCAACTTGTGCAATTTCTGTCTTGGTGTCCGGGTGTTTTATGCTTTTTTTTTCTTTTTTTTTCTCTCTTCGCGAAATTTGTCTGCGTTTGGGCAAAGAAGGCGGGTTTGTGCGACACGTAAACAGATGGAATACAGTGTAAAAGAGAGTGAAAGAGTGGTAAATTGTACCAAAACCAGGCCTAAAGCTTCAAGATATGGACAGCAACACCGACAAACAGCGCGTGTCGCTTCTCCTCAACATCAACACTCTTTTGATCCAGCGCTCGCTCGCCATCCAGCAGCAGATACAGCACCAGGGCTCATCTGCTAATCCTAAGCTCCAGTCGTTGTTACAGGACCTCTTGAAAAGACTCCATGCCAACTTGACGTGTATCGGTGAGATCTCCGAAAAACACAACAACCCACAGGCTAACCAGTCAAAAGTCGTCTTCCCAATGATCTTGGCGCCTCCACAGGACATGATGGACTTGACTGAGATGTATGTTCAGTTGCAGAAACTGTTCCCAGAAGGTGTCCAGCTGCTACAGAGACGCCAGATGATGATGAAGCAGCAGCAGCAGGCACAACAACAACAACAACAGCAGCAGCAACAGACTCAGCCACAGCAACAGCAACAAGGATCTCAGTTCTGGTAACTCATCCATACACCTACTTATTCTATATTGTACCATTATTCTAACGACCCGTCACGATGCTTCATATATGTAGACTTATATACTCAAAGATTGGAGAGACCAGCTCTACGCTCCTTCTGCGCGGCACCTGCCTTCTTACCTTGTTTGATATCCTGTGCCACCAACTGATCAGCTTCGACCCTTTGAGGGATGTACTTCTCCAGTCTTTGTTGATCAACTTCCTTACCGATCTTCACAATACCATTTTCATCTCCAATGATCAAGTCTCCTTCTTTAATCACCTCAACTTCGCCTTCACCGACAACAATCTCCAATGGGACACCGACGCCAACGACTTTAACAACTGGACCAGGCGCACAAGTCCCCACACCATACGCAAAGACAGTATATTTCAAGTCCCTATGCTCGTCCAAATCCCTAATACGTCCAAACACAACCGTACCAGCAGCATTCAGATAATTGGCCCTTGTGCTCATCAATCCACCATACAGAGCGTTGTTCACCTTGACATAAGGAGCATTGTACGTCTGCAACTCTTTGGTCAGACCAACACAGACAACAGCACCTTCAGGGACACTGTCAATGTACCCGCCTTTCACAGCAGGTCTCGGGTCGTCCAATGGCGCATACAACACCGTGTAAGCGGGTCCAACAACAGTCGAGCCAGAAGTAGAGAAACGAATCAAGTTGGGGATGAAGCCACCGGTTTTGTTGCCAATGTGCACAAGAGCGTCAGAGACGTCACAAGGGGAGAACTGTCTGAGGAAGGTGGTGAACTTGGACATCTTTGTGTATATCTGAAAATACAGAGAATAAAGGCAAACAATCGTGAAGTTGCTAGGTTTTGGGTGGCTTTTTGTGTGGTGTTCCCGGACGTGTGGAGAAAGTCTTGTGCTGGATAGAAAGTAGACAAATGGGGTAATAAGCGCGACATTGAAACATCCAGACACCACCTTTTGTGTTCTCTCCCTTTGTTCTTTTGTGTAATCATCAATTTGTATGGGTCATTCTTTGTATTTGAAAGGCTTGAAAGTGTCAAATGAAGTGAGTTTTATGAGTTGATTGTACTATAAATAACACATACTAACATTTTACCAGTCAAATACGAAGCACGGCGAAGCTCAGTGAGCAAGAACTCATCAACAACGTTCCTATATCAGCGTCATGGCACCAAGATTTTAAAGACACGGCATACGTTTATTTCGGTGGATTGCCCTATGGTTTATCTGAAGGTGACGTGATGGTGATATTCAGCCAGTATGGTGTCCCAGTGCATATGAAACTGGTCAGAGATAAAGAAACAGGCAAGAGTAAAGGGTTTGGATGGCTGAAGTATGAAGATCAACGAAGCACAATACTCGCTGTTGATAACTTGAACGGTGCTAAAGTCCTGGGGAGAATGATAAGAGTTGACCATGCCGTTTATGAAGAGAAAGAACAGGACGAAGAGTACGAAAACATGTTACAAGAAGAGCTCAAGAACGATATGGCCGAGACAACACAAGATAAAGAAGAAGCACAAGAAGAACCAATGGCTTCCAAAGATGACGAGTTTGCTGACCCTTTGCTTCTAATGCAGAAGTCTGAACCCAAGAAGGAGCACAGGGAGCACAGACATCGACACTCAAGTCACAGATCAAGAGATGACAAGAATAGTGAAAGAAGAAAAGATGATAAGGATGACAAGCACAGATCGTCTCGTCGCTCTCACGATAAAGACTACAGAGACAGAGACGCACACAAGAGACTCAAAGAGGAACTCTAAAGAATGACCTTTTCTAATGACACCCGTTAATAAATATTTGTATGTATGTACAGCAAAAACTCATAGAATCAATCATCACAGCCTTCAAACAAAACCTCTTGACCAAGCGCTTCTGTCACTTCTCTTCTCAAGACATCACCCAAGGCCTCCTGGTTTCTCAAAGAGACCCATTTGCCATCAATAGGGTCGAATCTGTCTGGTCCACTGACGGGACTTGAGACCCAAATCTGCTTGTTTGGTGGTTGCTTGTTGATGACATAAGTGCCCAAAGGAGGCAACTCAAGGGTCAACACTCCCTGGGAATACTCAGCGTCAATCTGTGGGAAATCTTCGGATAACTCCTCCAATTGGTCAACCAGGTTTTCCAAGTACACGTCGGAGATACGGTGGTACTCTCGCGTTGTTAGCTGGTCCACTTGTTCTGGAGCCACAGTACCAGATGTAGTGACGGAGTATGCTCTGTGCAATGGTGTGATGAAACGAGTAGAAGCCGTAGAAGCACGTGGAAAGTGGGCAAATGGAGCTCTCAGAGTGCATAGTCTCACACAACGGCCAGCAGAGGCCAAAGAAGAGCGCAACATCGTTGGAAATTGGTGTTTAACCTGATCAGTCAGCAACTGGAGTTCGCTGACTCTATCAGTTTTTTTTTTCTTTTTTTTCTTTTCTCTGGTGATGGAAAGAGCGGGAACATTTGAGCTTTTGTTCAGTCTTTGAGCTTTTGCTTCTGTTTGCACAAAACACAGTTGGAAAGACACAATGAACCTCCTCACATTCCTGATTCTGCTCTTCGTCCTCGTGGCCTTTGTGCTGCTTTTGCCCGTTTTCGCAGGCGTTGGCTCTTTCAAAGTACAGAAGACACACAAGCAGACGCTACACAAAGAGGACGACGAGCCTGAGTACGAAGGCTACGTTCCGCCAGATGAGCTCAAGAGACGCCAGGAGCTCCAGAACAAGAAGACGTCGGCGATGGAGAAGATCAAGAGCAACCTGAACGTGTCCAAAGAGGACTTCCCGCTCAAATTCTCCACCAAGATCACAAACGAAAACGCTCAACTCAGAAGAAGAGGCATCAAAAGGGACGATGATCCTTCCAAGTTCGACTTTGACCTCGACGCCTTCATCGAGAACGAAGCAAGAGAGGACAGAGAAGAGAAGCAGAGGGAGTTTGCCGAGAGATCCGCCAAGTCCACAGAGGAGGTCGAGATGTTGGTATAACAACCTGTATACCTCTCTCTTCTTAATCTACTAATGCATTATGTACAACTACACGTAGCCTTTATATAACAGGCAGTCGTTCATTAAAATACAATTCTTTTCTTTTTCTTTCCCTCTCCGAAATCAAACAATCAAAAAACACTCATCTTTCAATAGCCGGTGTTGTAGTTACCACCGTAGTTGTTGTAACCAGTGTTACCACCATTGTAACCAGTGTTACCACCGTTGTAGCCTGTGTTACCATCATAGTTGTTATAACCACCGTTGTTGTACGAGCTTTTGTTGTAACCACCAGCACCGGCACGAGGAGCAGGAGCAGGAGCACCACCACGGTTCTGATTTTTGATCAACGTCTTGAAACCGTTACGCAAGTCATCCATCGTTGGATAGTTGTAACCGTTCAAATCGAAACCCTTTGGCGTGGCCTTGACGTTCCATGTGTACAACTTCGAAACTGGATCAGTCTTGAACAACAACAAGAAAGAACCTGGTCTCTTATAGTTGAAGGCAAAGCAATAGACCCCTCTCTTTGGATTGGCCTTAGAGAAGTTCTCAATGTACTCAACAACCTCGTCATGTGTACCTTTACGGAACTTATCACTCTGTGTCATCTGTGTAACACGCTTGGCAATCTCACCAACGTAAACTTCCAAAATCTCATCCAAATCCTGATATCTTTCACCTTCAATCGTCAAGTACTTACCCATAGAGTACTCATTCACCTTCTCATGTTCAATAACGTTGATGTGTTGGTACAGGTTATTGTCAACCTTCCATGTGATTGCAATGTGGTTGTTACCCAAAGAAGAAGGTCTAATGACAGCAGAACCACGTTCTTTTGGAGCCAACTCCGTCTGTGCTTGTCCAGCATTGTAATTGTGGAACAATGGATGGTTGATGACCCTTGTAGCTCTCCGTTGAGCATCCTTCTTCTGGGTCTCAACAGATGTATCAGCCAATTCACGAGCAACGTCCCAAAATTCTGGTGCCTTGACAAAGTTCAATCTTTCACGGCTATCAGTTACAGCAAGTGTGTCCAAGGCAATCTCAGCAGATATGTTCTCGTAATCAACGTCAACCAACTTGGCAGGAACGGTTTGACCCTCGTGGAACAAAGTGGTCAAACGACGGTTGTCATGAACAGGTCTGCAGTTATCAGCATTGGCATTACACTCAATACGACTTATGGTGACAGCAAAACAACGGAAGTCATTCACTTTCTTCAACATCACAGGGACAATGGCACCAGGATAGAAAGTATCAACGGATTCACCAGTCAATGCCTCAAACACCTGTTCCGGTTTCAATGGTTTCAACGAAGCTCTTAGCTCGGCGTATGGATCTTCCAACTCTTCCAAGATCATTTGTAACGTGGCTCTCTTCTTCTTGTTGTATGACTCTTCCAATTGTCTTGAATAATCTTCCAACACCAAACTCTTCAAGAGTTCAGAACCACGATCCTCCATCTCAAGCAAGTTATCAATGATGGTCTCACCTGGCAATGCGTTCTTCATGTCTTCAATCTTGTCCTCATCGTAATCCAATGCATCAGCAGCCATCTTCTCAGCAAGAGCATAGTCTTCTGGATGGATTCTTGTATCATCCAAAACGGTAACTGATTCCATCTCATCACTGTTTCTCACAGCACGAGTCTTTGATTGTGGGATACGTAAGAACGAAGCACAATTGGTGAAGATCACAGGACCAAACTTCATGTTTTCATTCATGATCAAACCCTGACGAGAGAACAATGGATGTTGTTGAACAGCTCTCAACAAACCAACGGCTTTACGTTGACCAAGACCAGAGATGTATTGCAAACAAGCAGCCAAATAGGAATCACTGACACACTTGTTGATGTCAATACCAACCATGTTAACGATATCAACAAAAGCGGTTTCAATAGCATCTTTGAACTTATCCTCGTTCAAAAGTCCCTGATGTTTGTGGATGGATAAAGATAACACCTCTGGACCCAAGTTGACGTATTCCAACAATGGAGACTGGGCAAAACGGGCAAGAGCAATGGTGTATCTCTGAACAGAGGACTTATCTGGGAATTCTTCAATTGCTCTTTGAGAACCTTGATATCTGACAGCAACTTCATCCGTGATGTAAATGACTTGTAAAGGTTCATTTGTGTCCATGACTTGAACGTCATTGTCTTGAAGAATGGTCTGAATGATTTTGTAGAGTTTGTGAGTGTTACCGTTGTAACCATTGATGACGATGACATCTGGTTGACATTCTCTGATTGCCTCAACAAAAGCCATTTCAAATGAAGCTTCACCTTCGGCGAGTCTTGAAGCTGGTGTACGTGGATTTTCAACAAATTTGTAAACTTCCATGACTTTACCAGTCTCATTCAAGAAACTTCCAACAACGGAATCAATACCAAATCTACCCATACCTGGAGACACGGAAAAGACTCTTGGAACGTCGCCAAGGTTCTTACCTGGAGGGAAGTATGGGGCCTGGTCAATCTTCTTGGAGAAGCAATCACGAACCTCGAAGAACAAGAGACGTTCACATTCACGACGAATATCTTCCTTGATACTCGATGTGACCAATGGGATCAATTTCTTCAACGTCAAGTTCAAGATATCACGACGGAAAGAGTTCCAAGCCATTGCCAAATCGGATTCACCATCGGTGGAGAACAATTGGAACAACGAGTCAAAGAACTTGTCGGATTCCACAACGGTGAATTTGATCTTAACCAAATGTTGGGCCTCTGCTTCAAGCATTCTCAAGAACAAATCTGGACTGTCATAGAACGATTCATGGGAACGGTTGATGGCGTATTTGAAATCAGCGTATGAACTGTTCTTATCAATCTTGAGACGACCTTGTTCTGTGAGTTCAATGTCAACTTTGGTGTATGAGGTGTAGATGTTTCTGAAGTGTTTTCTGATCTTCAAATTGATGAAGAGTTGTTCAGCGTAGAAACGTTTTGTCACGTCAAGTGCCTGTGAGGTCTTTGTGTAGAGAGAGTTTTCATCAGCACATATGTCATCTGCAAGATCATCGGGTGTCAATTCATCCTGGTCAATGGTTGGATAGATTCTTGTGTCTGCTTCAATGTTCTCTGCAAATTCATCAGCTGCAATACCAACGGCTTTAACGAGTTCAAAGAGTCTGTCAGATTTGACTTTCTCGTAGATTGTTTGCTTTTGAGTCTTTTTCAAGCCCAAATCTCTCAACTCTTGACTGTAAGTGAAGTTGATGTAATCGTGAATGTCTTGTAAATCTGAAAGGGTACGAGCAACACCGAAACTCTCTGTGATGATGCCATCGTCGAGAGATAGCTCTTGCATCAAGCCATTGACTTGGTTTCTCTTTGAGAGCAAGGCACGGAACTCAACGTCCAATTGAAGCACTCTCCACAAACCTGGTTCATCAAGCAAGGAGACAACGTCTGTCTGGGCCTCGTCACCTTCACCCCTGATACTTGTCTTCAAGAGGTAATCACGACGATGGGAGATGATGAAGGGCACATCCATGTTTTCTTTGCAGATGAACGTCAAGACGTCGGCAATCACCTGTCTGAAAGCGTCATCGTCAAAGTCTGGCTCTTTGTCATGTTTCTCGTTGAGCATCTTGTGGGCGATCCAAGCCTTCTCGAAGTCAAAGTCCTCGTCGTCCAAGTCGTACTGTTTGATGTTCTTACGGATCATCTGGTAGCGCTCTGGGACGTCCGTGTCTCTGATGACCTTGTCTGTGTCGGTGAGCATTCTCGCCTTCAACTCCTCGGGCTCGTAGATGTCCTGCAACTGTGGTCTTGAGTCCTCGAGTCTGAACTCGCCGTCCTCGTCCTCGCCTTCCAACGCCCAGGCGTAGTCCTCGCCGTCACCAAAGATCTCGTACAACTCGTCGATCTTCTCGGAGTCGATGCCCGTGATCTCCGTCGGTTTCAAGCGCTCCTGCTTGCGTCTCTGGCGGGCCTCTTCACGGTCGTCCTCGTCCATGTCGGAGAACTCGTCGTCCTCGATGAAGTCGTCCAGCTCGTCCATGTACTTGCGGCCGGCGGAGGGCTGGGCAGAGGCAGAGGCGTCGTGGTCCTCGGTGCTGCCTGCCTCGTCGTCGTCCTCGTCGCTGAAAAAGTCCTTCAACGTACCAGAGCGCTGTGGTTCTTCCTCACGAGACGCCTTCTTCAAGCGCTTGAACTTGGACTTCTTCGTGGTGGCGGCGCCCGAGTTCTCCATGAGAAGGTCGAGGTCGTCCTCGTCCAACAGCGCGTTGTCCTCTTCCGCTGGGGCCTCGCGCTCCCGTCTCTTCTTCTTGCGGCGGTGGCTCGTCACCTCCTCATCGTCGACGATGAAGCCCTCTCTGATTCTCTCGATCTCCTCCTCGTCGTCCTCCTCCTCTTCGGACGAGTCGTAGGCTTCCGGGCGCAGGTCGTCGCCGCTCTCTTCTCGCTGGCGCTCTTCGTCGGACATTTTCCAGCAGGGCGGTGTGCTGTTCTGGCTGTTTTTGGCTGTGTTTGCTGGTGGTTTGTTGGTGTTGATGTTCTGCTCTTCGGCGTGTTCTTTGAGCGAATTCGCGGGAGGGCCGGGTAACCCTTTATATAATATATAATAACTAGCGAGAGTTCTATTAAATACTGCTTCAACTACACATATCTGACTCATTACCAATCATTCATCATCATCCAAAGATCACTTGTACTTCCCGTAGTGGCGATCCAGCTTCTCGTTGAACTGCTTGTTCTTCGTGTTGATGTAGTTGTCCGTGTCCTCGTTCTTCCTTCTCTTTGTGCGTCTCGAGTCTGCTCCTTTCAGCGTGTTCAGCAGCTTGTTGACCGACTCCTTTGACGGTTTGTGCTTGAAATCCGTGTCTTCATTGCTATTGATCTTCCCCTTCTCATACTTCTCCTTATCAACTTCCAGCTCGCTGATCTCCTTCTTGTAAGACTGCTCCGCCAGTTGTGTGTAGTTACTGAACCCAGCGTTGCCCTTGTTCCCTTCTTTCAACGCCATCTTCTCGTCCCACTTCTCGTGGTCTTCCATCGTGTAGTCCCACCCTTTCTGTCTCTCATACGACTCTCCTTTCTCCTCGATCTCCGACCTCTCAAGCTCTTTTAACTCGTTTGCCTGTTTCCTCTCTGTGCTTGCACCGCCTTCTTTCTTGTGCTCTTTGAACAGCTCCTGTCTGTTCTGCTTGGCTCCTTCCGCCTTCTTCTTCTGCAGCTGCTTGAGCTTTGCCAGTCTGTCAGAGGACATCTGTGTATGGTTCTTTTGTTGTGTGAGTCTTTACTGCTTGTATGTGTTCCAGCTTGTATGAGGTTCTTTTTTTTCTTTTTTTCTTCCTCTACACCAAAAAATTTACACAGTGAAAAAAGCTCATCGCTTCACAGGCATAAAAGACGTAAAAACCCACACAGATCCACAATAACGAGAGGTGCCATGTCTTTATCCGAGATCTACACGCTCTTCAAGTTCCCACGTGTCTCCAACACCGAGGAACGTGCGAAAATCGCCTCCTCTTCCACACCAAACGAGGTCCACATTGCCATCTCTGGTGCATCCATCTCCCAATATGTGTTAAAACCAAGTCCAAAACTCGTATGGTCACACAGTGTTCCCCCATCTTTCACAATCACATCCCTCGCCTGTCATGGTGAACAGTACGTCATTGGTGTTTACAACAAGACGAAGAAAACACACGTCGTCCAAGTCATCAAGAAGTTGGAGAACGACTCTGAAGTCGTTACAGAGTGGGACTCCTCTTCAAAACCAATCAACGTCTCTTTTGTTGGTGGCGTGATGCTCATCACTCATGAAGATGGTGTTAAGGCTTATGACTCAGAGTTTAAGGAGCTGTGGTATAACAAAGCTTTATACAACTCAACATATGCCCAAATCATTGAGAACGACGTCTTGCTCGTTGTTGAACATGATACCAAGAAGCATAACTTGAACTTCAAGCTCTTGTCAGTGGAAGGCGTTGAGATCAGTTCTAAGATCATTGAATTCAAGCAGGGGCTCAAGAACTTGCAATTCACATACTCGGATGGTGTTTTATACAAGTACACCACCGACACCTTGACTCTTTATAAACTCCCACGTTTTGAGAGCATGAAGACCCTCGACACTGTGCAAATTGGTCTCCCATCTTTGAAATCCAAATTGACATTGTCATCACCTGCCAAAGACAGACTTTTGATTGCCCAAGACTCAGAATTATACCTCATAAACACAAATTTCGGTATTGTCGTCTCGCAAGTGTCCACCACCAAGAAATGTGAGATTCTTTATACACAGACGAGTGTCAAGAGAGAACAGTTGTTTGCTGTTGTTTTGAGAGATGGTGATGTCGCTGGTGTCACTTTCACATTGGATACGAACACATTGAGGGATTCTCTTGGTAAGATCACACCACAAAAGACTAAACAATACGTTGTTCCATCAATCTTGGATATCAAATTGGAAGAGATTGACACTGAGAAGATCTTGAAAGCTAAAGACTTTGATGGTGCATTGTTGAAGTTCTTATACGCACAGCAGGACTACTACACTGAGAAAGACCGTGTTGTTGATTCAAAGTTCATGAACACCATCGTTTCACATGTTTTTGAAAGAGAAGTGCTGCCAGAAAGAGCAATGACTTATCTCTTGACACACCCATTGTTCCCACCAGTGGATGATCTGTTGTCCAAGTTGAGAGTCAAGCCAAGACTGTTAAGACAGGCTGTTGTCACTGCTAATGTCTCTGTTAACGAGTTGGTCGAGGAGTTGAACACCACGGAGAACGAGGACATCTTCAAAGACATTGTTACACGTCTTTTGGAATTCCCTAAAGACAAGTTGGATTTCAAAGACTTGGACTCATACAAGATTGTCGAGCGTATAATAACTCTAAACTTCGGTCATGAGCTGATTGCACTGCTGATCGATGCCTCTGGGCTGTTCACGTGGAGTGATGAGCTGTTGGTCAAGCTGACACAGGTTTTAAACAACAAGATCGAGGCATTGAACGCTGCTTCCAAGGCATTGGCTGTCATTGAACAGGTTGAACTGAAGAACTTGAAGACGGTGCAGAAGGTGCCTGTTTACTCCATCGAGAAGTTGGCTATATAAAAGAACAACCATGCATTTAATATCTTCAAACAGCCGTCTGGTGAGTAGAATCTTCAAGACTCGTAAGACAGCAGCACAAGTTATTATGGTGTGTCCCTTACCATATTGGTAGGGCCACGCTGCTGCTTCTTATACTTGGAAGGGAAATACACTATAACTCTGAGATAAGGGGAGTTAATGAAGATAGGAAGTTACAAGTTTGTTCTATGATAGTATATGTATACATTTATCCAATTTAAACACACTCTCTACACACAAAAACCCCTACTTATAGACGATTCTCCACAACACGAGCCGTTATCCCGTTATCCGGCCGCTGATGGTCTGGCACACATGTGGTGACAGATACGGCTATAAATCTAATCCCTCTGTCTCAGATATAAAAGCAGGCTCATATCCGTACACTTGTACGCTTATACTTGAAGATATACACAAACACAAACACAAATACAAAGAAATATGTCCAGACCACTGATCCTGAATGTCAACGCTGCGCTGTTTGACGTTGATGGCACCATTGTGGACTCCTCTTCGCCCATTTTGCAGTTCTGGAGAGATTTCGGCAAGGACAAGCCATACTTTGACGCTGACTACGTGTTTGACCATTCGCACGGTTGGAGAACGTACGATGTCATCAAGAAGTACGCCCCTGAGTTTGCTGAAGAGGAGTACGTCAAGTCGTTGGAAGGAAGTGTCCCTGATAAGTTCGGCTCGAGTGCTAAAGAGATCCCGGGTGCCATTGCTTTGGTGCAGAGTATAATGGACCTGGATACCGGTGATGACAAGCAGAGAGTCGCAGTGGGCACTTCTGGTACGTTCGATATGGCATCCAAGTGGTTCAAGATCTTGGGATTGCCGAGACCAAATGTGTTCATAACAGCAGAGGACGTCACACAGGGGAAACCATTCCCAGAGCCTTATCTAAAGGGAAGACAGTTGCTTGGGTATGAAGATAAGGACAAGCTTGTTGTTGTTTTTGAAGATGCAGAGGCTGGGATCAAAGCAGGTCATGGTGCCGATTGCTTTGTTGTTGGTATTGCCTCTACGTTTGATGCTGATTCCGTCATCAAGTTTGGTGCTGATGCCGTTGTTAAGGACTTGAAGAGTGTCAAAGTGTTGGGGTACCACAAAGAGAGCGATACTTTCCAGTTGTACATTGATGAGTACGACCATGTCTCCGAGAGACTACTGGCAATTTGCAAACAATTTTAGAAAGCTATAAAGATAAATAAACATAAACTAATTCAAGACACCAACACAGGTAGTAACCTCCAAGGCATCTTCATCGCCACGACCAGTGAGCCCTTTCAACTGCTTAGACTCATAAACGAGCCCCCATTTGCCCACGTACTTGTCACCGTTGATGTTCTTAACCTTGAGATTGAACTCTTTTCTCCAGATTGGTGGCTTGTTGACGTACTCCAAGTAGTCAGGTGCACCTGGGATCAACACGTTATCAGCACAGAGAACGGTGCCCTTGTTAATGAGGCCCTGGGACTCCAAGACACGCAGGTCTGGAACGTAGCAGTCCTTCTTGTGATCAATGAAGGCCAAATCAACGTGTTCGATGTTCAACTCGTTGGCCACTTTCTCCACAATCTCACCAGCTTTGCCCAGGTGCTGACAGATGCGGTGCGAGAGACCGGAGAGCGCAATGACCTGGGAGCTGATGTCGAAGAAGACCGGGTCAGCGTCGAACGTGTGGATCTTTGCGGTGGAAGAAGGAAGTTTCTCGAGTTCAATGGCCATCAGGATAGAAGAATAGCCGGTGTGTGTGCCGAACTCAAACACGACTTCTGGCTCTGCTTGACGGAGCTGGTTGACGAGGAAGGCACCTTTGTGTGGGCCGACGTTCATGATGTGGTGGGAGTTGCCGTAGTCGTCGATCTGGTCGAGGATTGCACGTGGATTGTTCTTCAGAGACTCGTTGGAGAGAATGACCTTCAAGAGATCCTGTTCAACCGGGTGTGCCATTGTAGAGAGGTGACTGTGTGCTTTGTATGTGTGTGTGTGTGCTTTGTAGTACAACTGATTGTATGTCTGCCTCACAACCAAACTCGCACGTCTCAGGCACAGAAACATTGGATGTCATGGTTTATTTATACACCAGAAAGGACACCCCACTTTTATGGCTTATGAGCGGCTTATATAATTATGTATAAGTTGCGCCGCGCCGCGAATCGAACCAGGAGCGGAAACTGTACTCTGACACAGCAAAAGACTGTACGAGAAGACACATGAACACCGATAAATACATGTGGAATACACCTATAACACCTATAAACACCCATAAAAGAGATATAAAGACACCAGAATGTCCACAGAACTGTACCCTCTGCTGCCCAGTGCACTGATCTCGGACATTGAGCAACAGAACCAGCTCTCAGAGCAGAAATGGCTCATCAACACGCTCATCAAGCCAGAACTCGACAACGTACTGGACGCCTTGACACGGTGTGTTGAGCTGATGACCGATACAACACCTGTGAGTCTGCCACTGAGCTCAGCCAGAACAGAACAGGCAAAAGGCGTGTTGACACGTGAAAGCGCCGAGGTCTCGCGGTTGAACGTCACTTTACACTTCACCACCATCTCTAAGAAGATTGAGCTCTTGAGCAAAGAGACGTCACACCTGGAAATGGAGCAGTTGACGACTCTGACACGGCTGCTGAGTGACACAATGGCACAGGTGTTGATGCTGAAGGACTTTGACACCGAAGACTGCAAAGGGTTCGTGAAACAGCTGGAGCTTATACTGTCAAACCTGACCAAGTGCACAAACACAATGAACAAACCACAAGAGAGGTTGTTGTTCCCACAGCACAAGATTGATCTGGGCGATGTTTTCAAGCCGGATGGTAACAAGCTGGACCACTACAGAGACAGAATCACGATGGACCTGTTTATACTAAATGGAGAGATATCAGTTGAGATCAAGTCATTATACCTGGTAACAGAGGAGCCATGGTGCCAAGTTGATGCAAATGGGAGATCACACGTTGATAAGCTGAGGGATGACCTGAAGCACCACAGAATCAAGACAACTGATATCCTGGAACCAGAGAACACTTATAAACGTGGATTATCTTTACTTGGTATCAACAAGTTCACCCCACACGACTATCTAACAAGAGGTGTTACATACGATGGTAAAGTCGTTATTGAATTGGAGAAAGCTATCGTTCATTGTCAAGACCCAAACCTGTTATCAATCATGGCCAAACTCAACGGTCTCGAGCACCTGGTATCAAAGATGTATTCCAACCTGGACTTAGCCATGATGTAATAAATATATGAAGCTCATTGATTCGCCATTGAAAGTCTTGCCTTTCTGTGTTGTAGATTGATGCTCGACAACTTGTACTTGAGTCTGTCCTTCTTGAGCTTCAACTGTCTCAACTGTTCCGTTTCTTCATCTGTACCTTCCACAACTTCACCGTCTTCCTGCTCATTGCGGAAGTTGTTTATTCTCACCTGGTTCAACTGTTGCTTTGACACCAATGCCTCTTTGCGACGCTCCAACTTGGTCAAACGGGTCTTTACACTCTCAACGAGCTTCCCGATCCTTGGCTCAATCTCGTGTTCTAACGATCTCTTAGCACTCGACAAGTCGTGCTCAGGGACGATGGTGAAGATCCTGTTCTGGTCCAAGATCGTACGGAGCCGTGAGAAGTCTTCAGAGTGTTGGTCTAATGACGACAAGGAGTCGCTCAAAAGGGAAACAGAGGTGGAGAGTGAGGTGATGCATCCCTGCAGTGTGCTCTGTGTGGAGTAGGACATTTGTGGGGCTGGTATGTGCGTTTGTTTGTTTGTTTGTTTGTTTGTTTGTTTGTTTGTTGTTTGTTGCAGTTGTATGTTGTTGTTTACTTTGTATTTATTTGTTTACTTTTCGCGTCTCTCTCCAAACGCTTATGAAGCAGCACCTTCTAAGACAACCATATGAAGAGACACACAGACAAACACATAAACAACTATCACATGGCTTATTCCCATACAAACACCTGTTAAAAGTGTCTCTGTATGCGCTAAACACTGCAAACACACAAAACACCGCTCCACACACCGCCGTAAAGGAATATGCGCGTACTCAACATACGCTGCACACACCACCATAAAAAGGACTCTTTGCCCGTCTTCTTCTCTTCACACGCTTAACAATGCCATAAAAGACAACAATGTCCTGGCTCGAAGTCCCCTACGACACGAAACCGCCGTCCTTCACCCAGAACAGGGACCTGGAGCCCATCCACCGCTCGCACAGAACGTGGGGGTTCTTCTCCAACTTCTGCTACTGGGGTATCATCTCCTTCAACATGAGCACCTGGCTCGCGGCGTCGTCTGCGTTGTCTCTGAATCTGTCAGTTGGCGATGTTTTCATTGGGTATCTTCTCGGTGACCTCGTGACGCTTACTTATACGATCTTGAACTCCTTCCCAGGGCTGGATTGGCACATTGGGTACACCGTTACACAAAGAGTCGTGTTTGGCATCTATGGCTCCGGGCTCGGTATTTTCGTCAGAGTTCTGCTGAGTATCGTCAACTACGGATCAAATGCATATTTGGGTGGACAGGCAATCAGTCTCGTTCTCTCGGCGTGGAGTAAGTCATACATGTCTCTCGATAGTCATCAACTGGACCACGTCTCCATGACTTTGAGAGATCTCATTGGGTTCTTGATCTTCCATGTGTTGAATATCCTCTGTGTCTTCATCCCACCATACAGATTCAACTCTCCACTGATCATCAGTTGTCTTGCCGTGTTTGTTGTGATGCTCGGTATGGTCATCCATCTCCAGACACAAGCGGGTTATGGAACTCTTTTCGAACTGAAAACTTCCAACTCAAACCGTGGTTGGACCATCGTCTATCTCATCACAACTTGGTTCTCTGCAGTGTCACCAGGTACTCAGAACCAATCTGACTACTCAAGATTTGCATCGTCACACTGGAAACTGTTCACATCAACGTCATTAGCACTCTTCATCCCAACAACTGTTATCCCATTATTCGGAATCATTGGTGCTTCTACAACTTTGAAACTGTATGGACAAATGCTTTGGACACCAACTGATATCGTATTACAATGGCTCCAGGACTCATATACACCAGGGATCAGAGCTGGTGCCACATTCATTGGTATCCCATTCATCACGTCACAAATCTGCTTGAACTCCATCAACTGTGGATACGCTGGAGGGATGGACCTTTCCGGTGTATTACCCAAATACATAAACGTCACCAGAGGATTCATCATCACTGCATTACTCTCATTTGTCGTTCAACCATGGAACTTCTATAACACTTCGAGTGTTTTCCTCACTGTCATGTCATCATTTGGCGTTGTCACGACTCCAATCATTGCCATCACGATCTGTGATTATTTGGTCATAAGGAAAAGAATCATCAAGTTGTCAGATGCTTTTGTTATACATGGTGAGTATTACTACACGAATGGAATCAATTACAGGGCAATGGTTTCATTTGTCGTTGGTGTCGCTCCAGGATTACCAGGAATGGCATGGTCTGTTAACAATTCATATTTCAACAACACGGGTATTGTCAATTTCTTCTATGGAGATGCTCTGTTTGCATTCATCATCCCCTTTATGACTTATTGGGGTCTATGTCTCATATGGCCAATGGGTCCTTTTGATAAAGACGATGAAGAAGAAGAAGAAGTTGATGTCCTTACAACTGAAGACGAAGAGAAGAAGCATATAAAGTGTTAGATAGTGTTCATATATACATACAGAGACCTCACAGCTTTATACCAAGCTCTTGTCTCAACTCATCAACGTCCCTGTCCATACACTTCTCCCACTCAACAGTGACCAACGGTGTAGCTTGTAATCCTTCCAAAAAGGAGTCCATCATTTGTACTTTCTGTTTCCTCTTTGCACTTAGCTTGAAGTATGCAAAACATGCCAACCCAGTCATTGGTAAGCCAGTATTACCAAACTCAAATGCCTTGACGGGTAATTCACCAGCAAGATCAACTTTATGCTCTGTCAATATGTGAACGATGTCATGCATTTGACGATATCTCAAAAAGACATACGCCAACTCTTCATCAGCAATGAACTTCACAGGAGCTCGAGCATCGTTATCCTTGGTGAACTTGTAGTACTCAGCACCCAATGTGTTTGAAGGCAATGTCTTTAACCAATTGGGGTCAACGGTTTGTGCGTTCAACTGTGGTCTCTCCTTCAAAATACGTCTCCCTGATTCCGACCTCAACATATCATCTCTCATTCTTTTCAAGATACACTCCAACGCCGTCACTTCTCCGAAGTTGTTGATGTTGGCACCGACTTCCTGATGGAGCAACGCAGAAACACCAGAGACGAGGAACAAGATGGTGCGTTCAACTGGCGAGATCAAGATACGTCCATCTGGCAACTTCTCAGAGAACTTGATAGGCTCAGAGGACTTCTTAGGACTCAGCGGCGTTGATAAATCGGAGAACTCGTCGGCTTGTCTAACAGACTTGAGCCATGACGACTGTGTGAGCGCCGCCAATGAGGCGATGATGAAGGATCTTCTGTGGATGAGTGGCTTTTGGACGTGCAACTGTGAGGCGAGTCGTAACATTGTGTGCTGTGTTTGCCCTCTTTGTATGTGCTTCTTCCACTGTTTTATGGGTATTTGCCTGTATTTGTTCGGTGTTGATGGAAGGTGGTTCGATCAAAACTTCGCGCAACGCACTCGGCGGCTAATCCAGTAAGCAACAACACCGGAAACAACGGCGGTAACTTCCACAACACATACAAAGCCATGACAAAGCCGGCTCAATTGGTGTATTAAGTCACTGATTTTCACACCAGAATGTTCAAATCACCAGAAAAGAGAGAGCACAGGCGATGAGCAGATTCGCAGTTTTAACCACTCACCTCGGAGCATATAAAAGGAAGAAAACATCAACACAGAAACACCGACAGCAGAAACGCCAGCCCAATGGCAATGGCAATGGAAAATGGCCACGCTCATCGATATTCTCCCCACAGATGTTGTTCTCTTCGAGTTGGTGCCGCTGCTGGACAACCGCTCTGTGACGCTGTTCTTGGAGGCCTTCCACCAGTACAAACAGCACGCCATCATCGTCACAGACCACCCTTTCGCACTGAAGACGTTCACCGTTCCCGGAGTCAAGCACATGGTCATGAAGACACGGGCCTCACCGCGTCAAGTGTTGAACATCCCGAAAGACAGGCTCTACCACAGGACAGTGGACACTCAGCAGATCAAGATGTTTGAACTGTGCTTTGCCAATGCCAGGCTTTCGCCTTCTTTCTTTGACCGCACGAGCTTTGTTTCAATGATCTCATCCACCGAGTGCTTTGGCGTGCTTACGCTCTTGCACCACGATCTCTTGAGACACGGAAGATGCTCTTTCCAGTGCTCGTCTGCCTCGAAGTTTTCAGAGAGTGAAACTGTGCTCTCACGGAGCTACTTGGATGAGCTGATACTAAGTGATCCAGGCCTACACTCAAGTCCATTCATCAAGTCTTACAACATGGCATCTGTCAACCGTCTGAAAACGTTGAGAGTTGACAAAATTCAAAGATTCACATGTTTGCAATACCCAGAACTCACACATCTGTGCGTTGAATTTGAGACCGATCACATGAACAGACCATTGATGTCTCATATCCATATCCCCAAAGTGCAACACTTGGTCATCCATTACAACGACAAGACGCCAGTCATATATGATGTCCAAGCCGCTACGGATCGAGATGGAATGACGTTTGAGTTGGGACATTTGGACTCTATCAACTCCAACAGACATCACATCCATCAACTCGAGGATGACACTTTCAACAAAGCAGCAAGTTTCACAGAATTGGGGTTCACCTCGAGATTCTCGAACATATTACTATTTGGTACACCATTGGCATACGTACAAAAGATGGGTTGGTCTCCAGGCCAGAAGTTGAGATGGCACATTACACAATGGTTCGCAAAGGACATCTTCAGTTATCTTCATGTCTCGAGTCTCTTCATCGTCGACATCACCGTTTCAGTCCCAAGAGTAACACTTCCAAGATTCACCTTTAATGACCCAAATATTGAACAACCAAGGACTGTCATCTTTGTCAACATCATGGCTCCACAAGTTGACATCTCTGGTCTTTTCCAGGGTTATAGCAAACACAAGATCAACCACTTGTTCATCAACCAAGATCAATCTTTATTCCGTTCTCATCATCATCAGAATCTATTCAAGCTGAAACCTTATGATTGGGAACTCATCAGAGGCAAGATGTGTCATGGTGGATCCGTTCAAATGGCAGGTTTCAAAATGGATGATTTCTTGAAGCTTGTTAGTTTGAATCATGGCAGATCATACCCTATTTCTACCTTGGAATTGGCTCCTGTCATCATTGACTCTCCACATTTACAAGTGAATGGGTTGATAATATCAACATCATTGGGAATGGATCTCAAATTTAATCCAATATTTCTTGATCAGCGTGGATTCCAACAAGGACCAAGAAAATACAGATCACTGCAATTGACCAACGTTGAAGTCTCTCTTGGAACAAACAGACGTGGAGTTGGTAGATTTGATCAATCTGAATCTTTCGTCAGGCTGGCATTCCCTTGTTATTTCACTGAGTGTATAATAAATGGACGTCTTATGGATTTGTCAGAATTCCATGAGCATCAACCAACAATTGGTCACATGTTGGAAGCTCAAAACATTGAAAACTTCTACACGAAGCATTGGAAATATACACCTGTATAATGTCGAAACTACAATGTAAACTACATGAGAATTTTTTGGTCTGGAATAGAACATTAAAATATTCTAAAGCCTGGATGAGAAATGCATTTAGGCACACCCACCTTAGCACATGACACAAATCAGAGTCATCAAGCCAAGTTAAGAACATCCAACGTTCAAATGGGTAGTGTGAGACTCAGTCCATACAGGACAATACTCACTAAAACTCAACCATATAAGTTCTTGTTTTGGATAAGGATAAGTAGTAGATAGTAGTAGTAGAGTTTGAGTATGCGATACTGCGAGATTGCGAGATAGTAGAGTATAGCTGTTTGTCATGATAGACGTAGAAGTTGTCAAATAGCGACGTAGAGAGAGTCATGGTAGACACAAGAGTTATGGCGAGATAAATGTAAGTACGTGTTCGTTCTTTTTCAATTGTTCGTGTTCGTGTTTGTGGTAGAAGTTTGATCTTTATGATTCAATGATGAAGTTGCTGTGCAATTCTTCGTGTACGTAGAAGTTCTGAAAGTTGATATGTTCATAGTTTGAACTGCTTGACAAGGGTACTCGCGACCCAAGAGCCCTTTCACCCCATCTGCTTTTTTTTCTTGTATTTGAGGCTCGTACCTTTATGGTGTATGTAGTGCATGCTTGTAGGCATGTGTGAGACGGTATAGATATGGTAGAAGGGATAGGCGAATGAGATGTGTAGATGTTCTTATTCTTGTTCTCTTTATGAGTTCGTTCCAAAAGTTGTTCTTTTCTTTCATTTGTTGTAGTTCTTTCTTGTTTTGCTGTGTTGATTTTGTTTTGTAAAGTTTCTGGTGATAGTGCTTCTAAAGCAGACAGCCAAGGCTGTGCCACGTCATCTTCAAGAAGAAGATACGAGACGAGCACACAGTGGAGTTGAAACTGAAAAGAATCACAGACTCACACTGCCAAAGCGATGTCGAGCTCAGCGTGCAACTTTCATCGTGGAAATAGAGCTTGTCATGGTTTGGGAAGGGTATAAGCGGTGGTAAAGGGTATAACGGTTGTAGACGGGTCACGGAGGGCAAAACTGATATGATTCTGGTAACTGGTATAACTGATAAGAGGTAACTGGTAACTGGTAACTGGTGTAGAAGGGATGAGTAGTAAGGTGGACTGTGCGACTTGTATCTGTCAAATGTAAGTGTTGTAAACTGCAAATTTCAAAGCAGTGGCCTTTCTGCAAGTGGGTGGCAAACGCAGAAAAGAGGTGGCGGGAAAGCGGCCCTTTATATACTCAGGGTGACGTGATAAGCGCTGCGGGGTCACGCCACCGAGATCCGGGGCCTCGGAATTGAGCTGTCACGTGCTCTTTCTTTCCATTGGGCAGTACTACTCCTGAGTCCTGACTGAAGCCACTACAAAGGTTACATTGATCGTCTCCATAAGCTCTGCCACCTGCCACTACTACGGGGCTACATGGTTAGCCACTTGAGATCGCACAGCACCTTCATTTACTTATCTTCCCGGGATAGCACATAGCTGCTACATACATCCCAAACCCCGTCACTTCTATCTTTGCATCCGTATACGGTGGTAAATGGATCGATTGGCTATTACGTCAATGCAAACGCAAGCATGGCTTCTATGAACCAGAGGCAAGAGGGCAGAAGAAGAAGCCATAAGGTCTTTGGAAAACTGGGATTGGATATCGCTAATGGGAGATAGAATCGAGTTGATGTCAAATCAAGATCAACAACAACTTCAAAGACTGTACACACCTTGGTGACAAATGATGAGGAAACATCCATACAGAGAGAGTGTGTCGATTTCTAGTCGTTCATGAGACTACATTGCAGAGTGAATATTTGAAGATTCATAATTAAAGCCTGGATGAGCTGTGTTGTGGTTTTGTAGAAGTACCCCGTATAACTAGCAGCACTAGCACTTTAATCAGCTGAGATCCGACGCCTCAGATATCATGTGGCTACCGTCTTCGCTTATCCGTTCTAACTTCTGCCACTCCAAAGTCCAAGGTCAGCCACTTTGGGTGCGGAAACCGCAATTAATGCCACATTGTGTCATTTATCTTCCCAGTACTGTCCATGGCTGGTGCGGGCGCTGATTGAGCCATGATCCTGTGTTGTCAAGCTCTGCGAAGGGGCCCTTCATTCTCCCCATATCCAGCAAGAAACCAAGAGCATTTGGGAACAGAACCTCCAGCCTCTTTCTTCCAAGTTCCACACCACGTGGATCGATATATTTCGTTTCTATGAGAGATTGGAGGACGCTGGCTGGGACAACGGTGTGTTCATCACCATTCGTATCCTCGCGAGTGTCATAGCACCAGAGTCCAAGCTCTAATACCTCTGATACGTCTGTTCTTTCCCAAAGACCGTTGAAGTCCAGCAGTGGGTCGTACCAGAGCAGTGCGAGAGCCTTAAGCTTGTTGTTGAAGGTGAACTTGGGAACCCTTGGTCTTGGAACCGTGGTCTCGAAAGTGAGCTCAGATGTATTACCAAGATCCAAGCCCTGATCCACGAGATACTTACTTCCCTGGGGATTCGTCTGTTTCCAGTAGAAGTAGTTGCAGTTCGTGAAGTTCAAACTCTTTAGGAGCTCATTCGGGCCACCAACAACGTAGATGTGGACGGACTTTGCAGTGAAGGATAAGTCAAGATCTTCTCTCTCTGGTAACTTGGGGTCCGGGAACACTGCGCAGAAGTGCGCTTGTAGTGATGGCTTGTGTATGATTTTGAAGATTGTCGGCCACTTCGAATACTTTGGTGGCCCAACCTCGGTGATTCTAAGGTCCTTGATGATTGGGACATCGTCTTCGTAGTAAATCACAAGAGTTCTAAGTTGGGGAGCCTTGATATTAACGATTGAATTTGGACAGGCACTCAGGCTCCGTCCAAAATGAACGACCAGAGATTCCAGGTTGCGAAAGGTCAAGTCTCTGAATCTGGAAGTTCCGTGGACCTCTAACGATTCCAACAAAAAGAGCCGGGTTCCGAAGCTCTCATAGAAAGACCCGACAGCATGTGGGATACCTTGGGGCCAGTAAGGAAACCCACACACGCGAAGGCAGTGGTTAGGATTCAAGCTGGCCAAATCAACAGATACCAAATCTATCAGTGCGTTATTGCTCCTATATCCAGTGATTCTTTCTACTGCTTTACCGAAAGAGAGACCAGTAAAGTACATCCGGGCGTAGACGAAGCACCTGCTGTCAATATATGGTAACCTATCGACATGCAAGAAAGGGATCTTTCTGGGCCATCTTATTGCACCATAGAAGTCAATGCCAGTTCCTCCGATATCTGAGAGCTCAAAAAGGGTAAATAAGCGGCAGTTGTGTCTCATGGAAGGGTGATAATCATCAAGTCTTACTCTGTTAATCCCGGGCACACCGAAGAAGGTGGGCACGAGGTCTTGCCCCTCTGGCGTGTTTGAAACCACTATAAAGTCACCAATACGCTCTGGGAAAGCCCACAGCATTGACCGGATAGAATAACCGTCCATGTATTTGTAAACTTCCATCAGCAGCTCCCGCGGGAGTCTGTCAAGGATGTTCATGGTTGAGGTCTGACGGTGTTCGGGGCTGTAGTTGTTGTTGGCAAGAAGCCAGGTATCGAGTGCCAGAGAGCACTCCATTAGCAGTATCGGCATCCGCACCGTAATTTATAGCTGGACAAGGAAATGCTCTCATGGTCGAGCGCTGAGCTACTTTCTGTTCAATCTGCTGGTGAGATCGGGCTTCCGAGTCGGAGTGAGAAGTGAGAGCTTTGTTTTCTGTTTTTTTTCTTTTATGTTTTTTGAAATAAAAAAAAACTCACTCCTTTGTGACTTGTCTAACAGTGAGCACCCGGCTCCATTGTCCGACACAACTCAAGTGGCAAGTCGGCCAACTCGGGTCACATCGTTTGGAAACGTCGCTTCCAAGGGCCACGACTCCATGAGATACAAGAAGTAGGGTGATATTGTGCATTATTTCACGCTTGAGCCGTTGAATGGGAAGCAAGAGACGATCGATTATGAGAGAATCAAGGCCGGTCAAAGGGTGCCAGACTTTAGACTGCTATACACATGGGAGGTGCTCTATGTTATGGTCTGTATCAATTGTCAGTGGGGATATCAGAAAACGCGGAAAGCTGAGATTACTGGAATGGCTGGTGGTCACTCTCAAATATCCATGTCACAAGCTCGTTCTCCATTTTGGAGAAATGCGGAGTCTACGTATCACAGGAGCAACGTCATGCCAACCAGAAGAACACAAGAGCAGAAGAGCTGGTATTAGAGCGGATCTGGAACAGTGGCTGGTTAACGGAAAATTGGGGATTTATATGATTCCCAAGATGGGTTATCTCAATTGATTTATCACCCGCTCATTGATCTCTTGCACTTTACATCGCATGCATGGATTGTTTACATAGCTAATGGGATGTGATATATAAATTGGTATTTACCTTCAAATTCAACCAAATATACAGATTTGACAACATGCAGCACACAAGAAACCTTTAGTGATAAAACAAGCCCATTAGAAAGGTGGGAGCTTCAAAAAATGGCGATTGGGCCATTCCATCCAAAGAAACACAACGAAAAAGAGGATATCCACTCCTCTCGCCCTGTAACAGAAACACCAGAAACACATCAAAGAACACGCATTCGATCAGCCAAACCAAACAACAATGAGCACAAACACAACCACCAACAACAACTCAAAGAAAGCCATCAAGAACAAACACCCCCAAGTGCAAGATCTCGTCGGTGACGGTAGCAACGCCACCAATGCCCCCCTGAACGCTTCCAAGAACGACAAGAAGGTGGACAAGCGTTTCCCACAGGGTAGCTTAGTCGACATCACTTGCAGGATGACTGACAAGTTGATGGGCGAGATCAACAAGAGTATTCCTGAACTCTCTGACAAGCACGTGATTATGGAACTCCGCCAAAACGTCACACAGGCCTTCACTGACAAGAGTTCACTGGACTCCAATGCCAGTCACAAGGCGTACAAGGTCAAGAAATGGTTGAAGCTCCTCCTCCCTAAAGATGAAGCCACTAGTGCAAAACTCACTGCACTTGCAGAGTTCATCAAGGGTGATCTTGAGAAGTCACACATCCAAACCAACGAGAACTCACCAGACATTGTCATCCACTGTGAATTGTACGACATGGTTGGAAAAGCTAAGAATGAGGAAGTCCTGCTTAACAACATCAAGAAACAGATCGTAATTGCAACTCTTGTCATCTCAACCCATCCAAGAACGAAGCATGAATCTGAAATTACTTTGGGGTTTGATTTTCAGAAGGATGCAAAGGGTTCAGTTACTTTAACATGAAGCTCAAGGAGTTACTTAAAGACATCAAGGAAAACAAGACTGCAAAGGTGCCATTACCATTGCCATCATGGGGTAGGGAGAACAGTGACAAGAAGAAAGCAAACAATGATCAATTCCCACCTTCTGCAGCATCTTCAAACGAGTCCAGAAACGATGAATATAAAGCAAAAAAATTGTCACACAAGAAGGCCATGAGAGACGACATTCCAACCAACATCCACAGTTCACACGACATGAAAGACCGTAAACGTGAAGCTTTGGCCTCTGGTTCTTCTGGTTCTGGTGGTTCTTCTGGTGGTTCTTCTGGTGGTTCTTCTGGTGGTTCTGCTGGTGGTTCTTCCGGTGGTTCTGCTGGTGGTTCTTCTGGTTCTTCCTCTTTGTGAGCTACCATCCAACCAGTATTTGCTTTTTATGTGTTAGTTAACTGAATTTGAAATAAGGGTGGAATTGAGCTTGTAGTCTTGTTGTTGTGGCTTGTAGCCGAGTGAGACATACTGTTTTGGGCATCTGGTGGCTGGAGAAAGAGGCTTGAGCCCTGTAGATCGTTTTAAATGACAACCTCGAGTGCCATTCTCGAATCTTCTTCTTCTTTGTAGAGAAACACCTTTATGTCCCGTTGTTTATCAGAGAGAAAGCCAACAATTGGCCGAGAAAATTGGTGATGAAACACCCGGTACGGCCAACACTGCTCTCGGGAGTGTGCGCTGGTGTCCGGGTGTTGTACCGCGAACTCGTTCTATGCCGGCTCTTGTGGGGGCACTGGAGCAGCGGTGAACTTGCACCACAAACCACCGAAATCCTTTGAAAACCCATAAAAGCAACGCTGAATCTTACCAGAAAACAGTCCTAAGACAATGATTCGTTCTGGTCTCCGCTCGAGACTTTTCGGCTTCAGAGCATTCCACGCCACTGCGCGTGCACAGAAGATCGAAGTGTCCAATCCACTGGGGCTCTTCTTCCTCAAGCAGTCCCGTTCTGTCCTCAAAGCCATCATCTTCTTCTACGGCTCTGCCATGACACTTGGAGTCGCTGGTTACTACGGGAGTGCGTACTACATTGACAAGTACCAGACAATGGCGAAAGAGTGGCCGATCCAGGCCAAAGTGGCTGGTCGATTGGGTGTCTACTACCAAGACGTACGTGACAATGAAGATGGAGCAGAGTTGGCACTCATCTTTGCTTTGAAGACCATCGCTGAAGAGGAAGGTCTGCAGGTGGACAGTGAAGACAAGAAGAAGTTCACGCTGTTGAATCTGGAGCAGTTGGAGAAGAAGTCAAAGGAGTGGAAGGCTCAGTACATTGACATCGTTGTCAGACTGGCATTGATTAAAGGTCAGTTGGGTGATTTGGACAATGCTTGGAAGCTCTGTCATTATTCGATCAACTTGCCAATGGACCTGGGATCGACTGAGCTGAAGTCCAAGGCCTTGAGACTCGCTGCCAGATTGGACAGACAAAAAGGAGACTTCAAGAGATCAGAGTCCTATTTGCTTGATGCCGTCAGATTCAACGAGTATCATGAAACTGGTGTTGTTTTCCAGGATTTGGGCTCGAATCTACTCTCTCCATCTTCTCATGTCACTCCAGAACTGTTCAACTCCTTGCTGGACCTCGGTGTTACTTATACACAGTTGGAAGAATACACCAAGTCACTTGAGATCTTCCTCAACTTACTCCAAACTCTTGACAACCACCCAGACCTTTTGACATTATCTGATAAACCACTGTTGAAGAACTACATCGGTGAGATCCTTTACAAGAAGGGGTTGACCTCCAAGGCTGTGGATTGGTGTCGTACAGCTTTCAAAGAGGCATACATCTATTCCAAATCTGATATCAAAAGTGCTCATGTTACAAAACAGGCTTTGACCAATCTTGTTGCATTGTATAAGAAAACAGGAGATGAAGATTTGGAACAAGAAGCATTGAAGACTTTGGAGAAGGTTACCATTCCAATGAAGCAATCAAACACTTTCTTGTTGGAGACGTTGTTCGTTTGATTCTTGTACATATGTACCACTTATTTATTACATGCCCTATTTATTGAAAGCTTTGTTCTACTTGTAGTTTTGATAGATCTCTTGTATAGATATGAAACATGTATACCAGCTTGTACAAGCTGTATACAACACACAACGGATTGGAACATAAACATCCGTTGACGTCTTCATAATGGTTCAATAACATTTGCAAATGATAGGAAATTAATGGCTCTGCATGGAATGGAAACCAGCTCAGCATTCAAAAAAGGGGGTATATGGGTATCTCTGATAGCGAACGTAAATGAAATGAAACCAAAATGACAATCAAAAAAAAAACAGTATGTGTTGATGCACCGATCAATTTGTATCTTTTCTCTCTCTTTTTCTCTTTTTTCCCATTAGTAAAAAAAATTCTCTCTTGTATCGTTCTATAATCAAAATTTGTTGGATCCCAAGAACCAACCACCAGACTGGTCATCATCGTCATCATCATCGTATAGACTCAACTTATAAGTCCTGTTCTTCTTCCCATACAGATCAATCTTGAACTTGTTTTCAGTGTTTGAAGGAATGGAAGGTTGAGTAGTTGAAGTTTTGAAATTCATCCAATCGATCTTGATTGGTGATGGTGATTTCTCTTGATGAATTTCGTTCAATGATTCTTCAATGAGTGATTTGTCAAAGAGTGATGTCGACGTTCTTGATGGTTGGATTGTGGATAATGATGATTCTGATGCTGTGTGTTCCTTCATTGGAACGTCAGTTGGGATAGGTGTTGGAACCGTAGTGGTGTCGAACGTTTCCACTGGTGATGGTGGTAGTTCATGTTTGGCCTCTGGTAGGCTGGTTGTGGATGAGTTGTTGGATGAGAGTTCTGCCAATTCTGGAACAATTTCTCCGTGTGTACCGTCTCCTTCATCAATGTTTTGGTACATTTTCAAATTGGTGGATGATGTAGTTGGTGTGATACGTGGTGTGTTGTTATTCGTTAAAGCTGGACTGAAGTTGTAACGATTGGCAGTGAGATTTGTGTTGCTTTGCATCTTTGGAGAGATGTATTCCTCATCTTGTCTCAGTGATGCTTTGACCCTTTCGAAACTGTTCTGTCTTGAAGCTGATCCTCTTGCTCTGGAGTCTTCAAAGAATGGATTGTTTAAAGTTGGACCAAATAGTGAAGAGGATCTGAACCTTCTTGAGTTGTCTGGACGTGCTGAAGAGGCACGACGTGAAGGGGTGACGTGGAAACTGATACCTTCATCGTCAGAATCCTCTTCTGAGTCTGAATCGTGTGATGAAGAATGAGATGGGTTGAGTAATGACTGTGATCTCATTCTGTTGAAGTTCTCTGTCTTGGATGGGGGGACATGAGTGTTGAAGTCCAACTGTGAAGAAAGGGATGAACCAAATGTCGTTTGAATGTCTTGGAAAGCGTCCCTTGACGAGTAAATGTCAACTGGTTTGAAACTTTCAATGTTCTTGCGGAGTTCAATGTCCGTCTCTTCCACTTGCCAATAGTAGTGCTTGCTATCCGAGCCTTGTGGTTTGGCCAGTGTGGCTGATGCCAATGGGATCTCCACCATAAGCGACTTACCAACGAGTTTGGAGACGATGCTGCGTACACAAGCGCCGTGTGTCATGAGCAAAACAATGTCTTTGGTGTCCGATCCTGGCGATAACGAGTTCTGTGCGTCTTTAACAATGGAGACAACACCGTCACTGAGCCTCGAGAACTGGTGCTTGAGACTCTCAGAGAACGGGCCCGGGTTGCCGTGCTTGTAGCTGTCACTCAAGTTGAGCGTGATGGGCACCGCGTTGTTTCTGTTGAACGGGATGTTGGAGTTGAGGTACTGGATCGCCGAGCCGAGGAGGAACGCGCCGTTGTCGTTTGGCGGGAAGTAGTTGATGTCGAGCTCCGTGTTGAGCCACTCGGACAGCACCTGGTCCACGGCGATGACGATCCTGATCTGGCGGCTCTGGTCGGCGTGGTTCTTGACGATGTAGTCCACCATGTGCTTGACCGTCTCGACACAGCGCAGGTAGGGCGACGTGTGCAGCCGTAGCACGACCACGGAGCCGTCAACGTGCTTGGAGACGTAGTTCAGCACTTTGGCGCCCAGCTGCTTGGCCTGTGTGTAGCCGTTGTTGCACTTGTTCTGCGTGGAGGAGAACGTGGCGAGCGGCGGGTTGAAGGTGTCGTGCACCTGGAGGCTGTGCTGGTAGTCGAACTCGATCGACGACACCGTGGCGGCGAGCTTGTCGGCCCTCTGTGCGTGCCTCAGCACAAAGAGCGAGTCGAGCTCCTTGATGCGCACCCTTGCCATGTGATCCTTGTGCTCCTTGTGTGTGGCTGTGTGGTGGGCGGCTCTCTTTGCGTGGGGGCGGGAGGGGAGGGAGCTTGTTCGTGGTGTGTGTGGGGGCAGCTGTTGGCCGTGTAGCGAGCGGTGTATCTGTGTGGCTGGTGCCCTTCTCTTTATAAAGATGGGCTCCCCTTCTTATCGTTTAGCCGCTGACATGTCAACCCAATTTTTTATATGGGCTCCGTCACCGTGGGCCGTGGCTGTTGGCTCGTACAGCACGGTACGGGACACACAGCGCACGTGATGCGGTGGGGACAGCACAACGTCATCTGTCATTTACCACACGGGTCTGTGGAAGTTGGCTCTCTGTATATTCGTATGTTTGATGGTTTATATACTTGTGAGTGTGGTTGATCTGTAGTCCATGTGTGTTTATCTGTTCTTCTATAATGTGTTTACCCGCTCAACTGGTCCCCATACCAACAGACCCATCCACTGACTCACAATCCTCACAGCCCATCGCCCCATCGCTCAACGAAGCATCTTTGTTGGGAGGTTGGGACTCAACCACTTCCCCTGTAGATGTTGGTCAACGATAAGCTGTATACAAAACATAACAGAATAAACCTCGATTACATATTACAGATCCGATCTCATATCTATATCCATCCATTTATCAGTCCTTCATCTATATATCTTTCATCTCTATCATTAGTGTATCTCATAGCATCATCATGTAGCATCATTACGGTCAAGGATCAGAAGGCGTCCATAACGCGTATCAAATTTTGCCCTAAGCAAAAGGTCATAGTCAAATGTAACATAATCAATGAATCCCAACATGTTCAAGATCCTCTTTGCAGTTTCAGCATGATCTGAACCCAAATCATCATCAAATGATGGGATCTCAGAGATTGTCAATGAAATGACAACGGCATCAAGTCTTGATTCACCTTTCTGAAATGCAACTCCACAAATACTGTTCTTAGCAAGAAAATCTTTAGCATCCATATCAAATCTCCCACTATCCTCCAATACAAGCTTAAGAATGGCTTGGAAAGCTTTGAAACATCTCTTGGATCTGATGGGGATTCTGATGACACCAAAGACTTTGGGTTTGGAAGAATGCAAGTCTCTGTCATTTGATGGCTCCAAGTGATGTGGACGTACCGCTAAGACTGGTCTGTAGTTGTCTTTGAAGAAACAGATACCAAACTTGTTGTTCTGAAGCACAAACTGTTTGTAATCAGCGATACTTGTATCCAATTGGTGTCTGTTTTGGATCGTCATCTCCATGTGCCAAAGCGGTGTATCCTCCAGATCAGGATCTGATGTGGTTGAATTGAAACTCTCGTCTAGGTCATGTTGTCTGCAGAACTCTGGAACGTCATTGACTTTCTCTGTCCATAGCTTCCAAGTGTATCTCAATTGGAAATTGGTTGGCCTTGGCGGATCATTGGTGTTGTTTAAAACCTTGTTCAAATTTGTCAACCACTCTCTTTCAGCTTGAAACAACGATGCCTGTTCAGGGAACAAGTACATAACAAGCCTTGAGGCTGGGATCTGTGGTGGTATAGGTTTGCAAACCTCGATAGTCTGGTGTGCTGTCTGTTGGTTTCTGATGGTGTTCAACAACGTTTGGACATCAGTTGGCGTGTTGAGATACAACGAGTCCTCTTCGTCTTCACTGGGGAGGTCATCACGTGTGTCTGTCTGGAGAACAATGGGGTTGCGTCTTGTGTATGTGTTGTCCTCGAGCATTCCTGTATCTGGAGCGATGAAGGCGGACGTTGGTGGCTTGGAAGCGCTGGGGGAGAACAACAGGGAGATGCGCTCTCTGATCTTCAATGGGCTGTGACTGCGCCATGTCTTGACTGACAGCGAGTCCGAGTCGAAGAAGTCGGAAGGCCCAGTGTTCAAGACGTCGCTGTCTGTTGCTGTGGCGGTTGAGAGGGATTGCTTGGGCGTGCTGCTGCTGAGGACCTCATCGTTGGCGGTTGGACTTGGCGGAGTCCTTGGTGGTGAAGTGGGCGGTAGAGACGCAAGGCTCGTTTGAACCTGCGGTGAGGACACCATGGTGTCAATGGCGGTGTTGACGATGGGATGCGGCGAGTCTTGGCCCAAGCGCTGTGCCAGAAAGCCGGTTGTCCTCTCAAACACTCTCTTGTCGTGGTGGCTTGTAGTGGTGAGGGAAGGTCTCAGGTCACAAAAGCGGACTTCCGAACGCGCGCCAACAGGGAGATGTCTGAGATGGGAAGGTAGTGGTTCGGTTCCTTTCTGAATTGCACTATGAACTATGAGTAAAGACTCTTGAATAGTATCAGTCCCGTTTGTATTCTTTGTACACCTTTGGGCTCTGATCGGGTGAATTACAACCTATGAACAGCGCCTTGCACTGTACCGCCGGCATCCCGAGCGTCTCCATCAACACTTCAGTGAAGCCAAGAAGAACTTTCACGTTTCCCCACGACAACGTCATCGGCTTACGGGTTGCCGTCGGGATCGGGCCTGGATTGTCCCATTGTTTCCAGCATGATTCGCCTTCCCTTTGTTTAAACTGTTGCCGTTGCCGCCCTTGCTGCCGCTTTGTATGTGGGCGTATCCGGCCAAATGACGAGCCTACGGTATGCCGACGGGAGGTTTGGGCGGTGGGAGCGCGAGAGGCCGCAGTACCGCCGGGAGAGCCGCCGGCTGGGCAACACTGATAAGCGTCGGCCCGGTTGCTGCCCAAACATATATAAACAGCGTGTTCCCCTCGTCTTTTCTGTGGATTTTCCTGCTGGCATCGAAAGAACATCAACATCAACACACACAAGCACAATGCCAATCACAGTTGAACCACTCAAGGAGGCCCTCTTCGGTGCCACCATCCAGTTGCCAGAAGGCGTCACCGACCCTTCCGCTTTGAACGATGAGGACTTCAAAGAGTTGCACGATGCTCTCCACCGTTACAGTGTTCTTGTCATTCCAGGTCAGAAGGACCTTGAACCACACTCTCAATGGAAGCTCACTGCCCGTTTGGACCCTTCCACCGACATCGCTGGTAAGTCTTATGGTCACGGTAAGGAGTTCAGACACGAACAGTCTGTGTTGAGAAAAGACGGTACTTCTATCCCATCTCAGCCTCAGGTCCAGGTTCTTGGCCAAGGTAAATGGGCTGCTGGTCATCACGGTATGGGAGAGATCGAGCTCACCCACCCAACACACTTCACTTTCCACAAGACCCAGTTGTCCGATGAGGAGATTGAGGAAGGTAAGACAAGATTCTACAGATGGCACATTGACTCCGCCTTGTACGGTTTGTCTCCACCAGTTGCTACTACTTTGCTCGGTATCCATGTCCCACCACATGACAAGATGAAGAAGATTGTTTACGAGGACACCAAGGAAGAGTTGGAGTTGACCCAAGGTGCTACTGCTTTTGTCTCTGGTAAAGTTGCCTTTGACCGTTTGTCTCCAGAGGATAAGGAGTTGGCTTTGAACACACACGTTATCTATGCTCCACATCCATACATCTTCATCTCACCTGCCAGAGCCACTTCTGATGGTTTAACGATGGTTTCTGATGGTCAAGAGATGCCATTGGACAAGTTGCCAGAGTGGGAAGAGAGCCAAATCAAGCGTTTGCCATTGGTTTGGACTAACCCTGTCACTGGTGACCATCACTTGCAAGCCCATGCTTGTTGTGTTTGGAAGTTGGAGCGTTCTAATGGTGAAGTTTTGGAATTGGAGGCTGCAAGAAACGAGTTGTACCGTATTATGAGACCAGCTATTTCTCCAAAGTACGTTTATGCTCACTCATGGTCTGAAGGTGATTTGGTTATCTTCCACAACAGAGGTGTTTGGCACGCAGTTACAGGCCAGTTTGCCCCTGGTGAGAAGAGAATGATGCACCAGTGTAACATTGCCTCTGGATACGACCCTGTTTGTGTTAAGCAGCCATCCCAGGAGGTCAAGAATGCTTGATAATCCTGGCTTTTTAATATCTATTCTGCTTTCTTTACTGTATTTAATTGATGATTTATGCAAAGTTGTGAATGTAGACTTTAACTATCCACGAGGGCCATTGAGGTCCCAAGTTCCAACCAAGTTCTGCTTAGCGCCGATTTGACGCCTGGATTGTGTCTGCCGGGATTTCTCTGCCTGGATTTTGAACTGGATGATTTTGACCGGATTTTCAGCGGTACGTGGCTTTTTTTATTATACGCTTTTATACGCTATAACAGAATAAACAAAGATTTCTAGATACACATATTTATACAGAAGTCATAAATAGAAGTAGTACTACTCAACTGAATAGATATAATATGGAAGTTTAGCCCTGGGTTATAAAACATGAGGCAAGGATGTAGAAGTAGAATGTTGAATCTAGAGCACTTTTTGAAAAACCACCAAAATGCAGGCTTTATATCATTTTCGAAACACATATGATATTGAAGTAACTAGTATCAGTATCTTATATGGGTCATTGGAAGCTTATTTATGAGCACAAAATACAATGCTCTATATCAAATTCTGGAGATAATCATTCATAAAGTGCGCCCTACACAGTCTTACGGCTGCACTCGATCGATCTCCAAGTTCAGCCCAACACGCGGCTGTAATTTGTAAACCAGCCGCAGTAATACCAAAGCAATAGACAATTAATGACCATAGAGAGTACTGAAGAATTCTTTATTGTTATGGGAGAAGAGATAAAAAGAAAGAACCCGGGAATGCAGTCGATACATACAGTCTTGCCGTAGATAAGTACGCGCAGGCTGGGGGCTGGGCAGTGGGCTTAAACCGTACCTTGGCATCACTTGGCTGTGTTTACCAATTGATGGATGATTTGCAGATGAGTTTATCTTCAGCAGTGTTTCGTGTGTACTGTTTTACCGGTGTATCGCCCAAACATATCCCCAATTGGGATGTATTACAGTAGCACAAACAAACAGTCACGTGCACCGCACAGCCCCAGTCACACAAAGGACCCTGGCATGCTGGCGGAGTCAGTTCTCGGGTCCACTGCGCCATCGAAAGCAGTGAGCAGTCACGCAGACAGATGCACAGTCTTTATATAAATACACGTCTCCCCGGGCACCAGTAGAAGCAGCCTTAAGCCCGTTACTCCAGGCATATCCACCCGCTATCCCCGTTAGCCGCCCAACGTTACAAATTTCAGGGTCCACGTCCAAGCAAGAAAAAAAAGGGTAAACAAAGCATTCCATCGCAACCTCCAAACACCACAAACACCACAAATACCCAGCAAAATGAGCGACACAGACTCCGTGAGCCCGAGGAAGCTGGCGAGAGCAGCCACTTTCTCCCCAGAACACGTCACCCGCTCCGAAACGCTCCAGTCAGCAGCTACAGAGCCGGCACTGGGCGTTGACCATGAACCCATTAGACGCCGTGTCACTTACCACAGAGCACAGACGCTTCCGACCACGAAGGGCGCCCAGGAGTACAAGATCCCGGAGAGCTTGATTGCCAAGAGACCGACTGTCAAGCAGGAGGCCTCGGCGTTCTACTCGATGGTCCACTGGTTCGCAGAGATCAAGGACCAGCTCGTGGACAAGTCTGTTGACAGAAGTGATAGGCTGTACGCCTGGTTCTTCGCCCTTGGTCCTGTCAAGTCATTCACCAATGCTTACCACCACTGGGAGAAACTGTACATCATCGGTGAATTCCTCCAGATTCTCCGATTGTTCTTGAATACCAGAGCGGTCATCTTCTTCCCCTTGTTCCCTGTTGGTATCGTCATGTATGAGCAAAACAGGGATTACGAAGCCGTTGTTTTCTTGTTTTTGTCACTGATGTACTTTGCTAAAGTGTTGAGTAATTGTACAGAGGTTGCCGAAGAACATTTCGGTCCTGTCATTGGTGCTTTGTTGAATGCTACGTTTGGTAACTTGGTTGAATTGATTATCTCCGGTACAACTGTTTCCAAAGACGATGCCACTTTGACAATTACCAACTTGATCGGTTCCGTGGTTTCCAATAACTTGTTCGTCACTGGTTCTTGTTGTTTCTTTGGTGGTATGGAAGGTGCACAGATCCATCAAAAGAAAGCCTTAACTTCCCATTTGGTATTCTTCTTATGTATGACTCTTTTGATCTCATTGATGTCTGTCATGAGTGATATTGATTCTGAGAACATGACTGATAAGTTCAAGATGGACACTTCCCAGATCGGTGCTTCTTTGATCTTTTTGAACTACTTGGTCTACTTGGTTATGAACACTAATGAAGAGTTCAAGAGATTGAAGGTTAAGAAGGCTAGACAGAAGGCCGATTTGGAGAATAACGCCATTTATGCTGACTCCGATTCCGATTCTGATGAAGATGATCAATCTACCATTGAAAAAAGTGAAGCATCAGAAAAAGACGAAGATCTACCATCCGTTGTTGTCTGTTTCGGTGCATTGGCCTTATCCATTGCCGGTCTTGGTCCATGTGCCAACTTCTTTGTTGAATCCTTGAAGGCATTGACCGACAACAAGGACATTTCCGCTATTTTCATCGGTTTGATCATCTTACCATTGGCTGGTTCTTTACCTGAACATATCTCTTCTATCATCAGTGCCAAAAAGGGAAACATGGACTTGGCATTGAACTTGTCTATTGGCTCTTCTAACCAAGTGTTGGGTTTCGTCCTTCCAATAATCCAGTTCATCAGCTCCAAATACCCATCAACCAAGTTCTCTTTATACATTGTTGATGAGATTGCCTGTTATCTGTACGTCACTGGCTTCATCACTGCGTTGGTCCTCGGTAATGGATTGTTGTACGGTGTCAATGTCTTCCACGGTATTTTGTGTCTTTCGACATTTGCAGTTATTATTTACCTGACTTTTGGAAGCGGTTAAATCTAAGCATTTCTCATGATTTTATAAAAGAATTCTTTAATTGTAAAGTATAAGTAGTTGCTCGGGATCCGCGCTTTGTTTCAGCCGCTCGCAGTTACGAACATCAACAATTGCAGGGCCCATTCGTTAGATAAAGGTGGAGCAGTGTCATAAATTACCCAAAAAGAGGTGTTCAAACGCTCTGGAAACACCATTCAGTGGATACAGAAGACACTGCTTCATACACCTACCTTTTCCCCGGTCAAAATCAGAGCTTTCCTTCCAAAACTACAGTCACAACCACAACCCACAGATGAACCGAACACTGAAGCCGTTGGCACCGATGGACTTCAACCCACTCAGACACCGCCACTGGATCAAACTACGTCCGCTGGAGTCCGTTAACAACGAGAAGAGAATCAAAGTTATGACGTTCAATATGCTCAATCAGTCGTACATGTGGCCCCAGGTGTACGACTCTTATGTTCCTCCACAGTACAGACAGTGGGAGTATCGTCTCGATCTGTTGACGAAGACCATTAAGGACAAGGGCATCCAGAGTGACATTATGTGTTTCCAGGAGATGGAAGGACGTGCTTTCACTTCGGTCTGGGCTCCAATGTTCCGTGAGATGGGGTATGACGGTGCTTTTATACGCAAGGACAAGCCAGGCTATTGGAGAGATCAAGATCCAGAACTCATTGATGGTGTCTCTGTCTTTTACGATACGAACAAGTTCAGGCTTGTGGAGAAGAAGAAAGTTGTGATATCGCATTATTTCGAAGAAGAGTTCAAGAATTGGTATGGAATCAAGTTGAATTCGTCCCAGATCAGACGTATCCTCAACTCAAAGAACCAAGTCGGGTTGATCATGGTCCTGGAACACACACAAACCAAGCAGAATTTCATTGTCTCAAACACACATCTTTATTGGAAGTCTGGTGACATTAAGCTTATCCAGGCTATGATCCTATTAGAGGCCATTTCCACCATGAAGAACAAGTACCTTGGTTCACGCATTCTCTTCACAGGTGACTTGAACTCTGATCCATCTTCTCCAGTGTATCGATTCCTCAAAGATGACAGGATTGATATCTTGGATCCAGCATTGAAACCATTTTTGATTGAAAGAGACAGGAAATTTGTTGTTAACCCAGTTGACATAAGAAACAACGTCTTTGATACCATCACCAAGCAGGATGAACTCTTCACTTGCTACACTCCACACTTGTTTGGTATATTTGACTACATTTGGTACAACCAGAGAGATGTGAGTCTCATAGGTTTCTTATCAGGTGTTGACCCTGATTACCTCCATGCTTTGCCTGGATTGCCTAATAGGGACTTCCCTAGTGATCACATCCCACTGGTGGCTGAGTTTGAGATCAACTGAGGCTGCTTATTATACTACTTATTTATTCACGATGCATACGATACATTTATATATTCTTCATCTCATCAGGTAGATTGATAAATTAATAAATACGTCTAGGCAAGGTCCTCAATGTCCTTCATCAACGGCGTGGGGTCAAATCTCAGAGTCCTGTTCATATGAGTGACCTGTTCTGGAGTCATAGAAGCAACTTTCTTCAACTGTGCTCTATCGACATTAGAGCAGAGCTTTGTCTTACTCAAAGAACACAGATCACACCTTCTTCCCCTCGGCAAGCAGATCGACTGTCCAAACCCAACAAGTTCCGGATTGATCTCGTTCCACAGTTCATGGGGCAGCCAACTCTCCAACTCCAGCCTCGTCTGCTCTGGACCTTTCTTGTTCTTCACCCATCTCCACATCTTGGCCAATCTGTCCAAATGCGTATCAACACCGATCCCCAGTGTCAAATCCCATGCTTTTTGTAGTGTCAAGAAGGCCATTTTGGGACCAACACCCGGTAACCCAACAAGACCATCCACAGTGTTAGGAATATCACCGTCCCATTGCGACCTCAGGATCTCTGCTGATCTCTTGATGAACGATGCCTTCCTCGTATGGAACCCAACGCTGTAGATCAAAGTGTCCAACTGCTTCTCATCGACCCATAGAATTGCCTCCAGAGTAATACCTTGTTCAAACCCATTCTTCTGGAAGTACGACTTCATGTTGAACATCGCCTTGAAGTTAATCTCGTCTTTCGTCTGTGATGACAGCATGAGAGAGATCAAGAGCTGGAACCTGTAGTTCTTTGGAGAGAGTTCGATATCCTGGTTCAAAGTCAAGGGAATCTCAGCGCATCCCATCGTGTCAACAGGTGCAATGACCTTCCGTCTCATGGCCTTGATGTGTTCGTAAATCGGATAGAAGTTCTTGGGTATTGCCGGGTTGCTTGGTATCTCTTGTGCAGGCTCTTCTGGTTTGATCTCTGGCTTGATCTCTATCTTGATGGGCTCAACGCGTCTTCTTTTCGGTGATGGTGGGATGACATCGTCTTCTTCTTTGACCTCTGTCTTCACTGTCTTCTCTGGTTCAACATCAACAGGCACAGCGTCTTCCTCCTCCAACTTCACTGTATGACTCTTCATGATGTCTGTCTCTGTCTTCACCTGCTTCATGAAAAACCGTGAACGAACGCCTTCTTTTTGCACGATGTTTCTCGCTGATCTCCGGAGAACATTCCCACCTTCTGCTATCATTTCTTGAAGTTCTTCACCTCCTTTGAGCACTTGTTAGTTGTCTTCCCGCAGTGTTAGATGTCTGCTTATGAACCGCTTCACACTGATTGGTCTTTTTCGCGCCACACAAAAATCTATGGCAGTACTACTACTACAAACGTTTCTCTCTATAACAAAAACTGATATAGTAACAGTGTAATATACAATGGAGGTGGTGTCAAGGGGAATATGGAGGTGATAGTATAAGGAAAAGGTGTAAAATGCATTTGTATCATGTCTTTCTCGAGGTTCTGAAGTCGGCCTTGAAGTCTCTTCTCGTCTCTTTCTTCTGCTTCAAATGGAACTTGGTCAAAAGTGGAACGTGATCAGATGGTAAATGAGCATTAGGGAATCCAACAAAGTGGCTCAAATACTCAGAATCAATCTTACCCAGTAATCCACTCACTGACATGTTGGAAGGTGTGTACCAAATGTAATCCAAAACATCAGTGAAAGATGGTGTGAAATTTGTAAATGGTAATTCTCCAATGTTGTCATATGCAGATCTCAAGTTCAACTTATGACTGAATCCATCATCTGTGAATTTACCATAATCTCTTCCTTGAGTATCAACATGACCTTTACAGAATCCTTCAGCCAATAACTTGTAAACGGCAGAATGCAATTGAGAGTTGAAATCACCACAGATAACAACTGGAACGTTCTTCAAAACACTATCGTCATTAGACTTCATCGTCTTCTTGATCATTAATTCAATCTCTTCAACCAAGACACCAACTTGAACGGTCTTAACATCGTTCAGAGCTGGATCCCAATGCAAATGAGTATTAGCAACCAAAACGTTTTGTCCAGTTTCCAGATGTGTGAAAACAGTAACCAATCCAATGTTATCACGACTTTGTAATCTGTTGAAAACGTCATCGGATTTCTTGTATCTTTGAGAGTTTAAAACAATCTGAGTATACTCCAATGATTTCTTCTCAGCAAGAGAAAATTTGGAATACTTGTAAAAAGTGGCACAACCATCAACCTTCTTGGCTTCTCTCTCTTGCATTCTTCTAGCTCTGTACTTGGCATGGAAGATTCCTCTGTAACCATGCTTGGCCATCTCAACTAACCAGTAGTCCTCAAACGATTGTGTCTCAACTTCTTGTAAGCAAATGATATCAGCATTGGTCTCCAAAATCTGTTTCTTCAAACTTTCTCTTCTGTACTCCCAATTCAAAGCCCAAGATGGTGTATAACTGTACATCTTGGCTGTAGCATAATGTTGACACAAGATGTTGAAGTTCAAAACAGTGAAACTTTCCTTCTCCTGGATGGCTTTCTCCTCTGCATCTTGCTCCAATGGTTCTTCAGTTGGTTCACCATCGCCACTAAGTTCAATCCATTGTCTCGTTGGTGGTGCAATCGTCGTTGAGACATTATCTCTGAGGTATGTGATCAAAGATTTGGTACCTTTTTTAGCAATGATTTTGGCATACTCCATGTTAAACATTGGATTACCTTCAATACCCAAAAAGTTCAATTCAAACAAATTACCAAATTCCCATGGCAAAGTGGACAAGTTATTATCAAACAAATACAAGTATCTCAAGTTGAAGAGTAATCCCATCTCTGGTGGAACAGTAGTCAAAGAGTTATTGGACAAATCCAAAATTCTCAAATATTTCAAATTTTTAATCTCTTTTGGAATGACACTGAGTTTGTTACCATTCAAGTACAACTTACTCAAGAACTCATATTTGAACAGATTTGGGGACAAGTTTGGAATGCTCTGTCCACTAAGATCTAAACCACCCCACAGTTGATCTGGGAATTGTTTAGAAGTGATTCTTGGAACAGCGTAATCGTCAATGTCATCATCATTTTCGTTGGTATCATGAGAGGTTTTCTTGTGTTGTAATAAAGCAGAGTTTGGGTTTGGTTGGTTGGTGTCCATGGATTGTTGGTTGTGGTCAGCGTCAAGCAATTGCTTGGTAACTTCAACGAGAGAAAGGTCCACGTACTGTTGTTGTTGCTGTTGACCTTGTTTGGCTCTTCTGGAAGCAATGGCAGCGTGTCTAGCATATGAATGGGTCATCTTGTTAGACTTTCTGGCCACGTCAACCAATTGGAGCTGGTCTTGCCAATGTGCAAGCATCGCCAACGCAGGTTCCAATGGCACCGAGTGATGTGCGATGTGCTGCTGCTGTTGTTGCTGTTGCTGGAGAGGAAGATGTGGCTGTATTGTTCTCTGCTGTGGCGTCTGCGATCTGTACTGGCCCTGGTAGAGCGTCTGGGCCAAGAGCTGTGAGGAGGACATGCCATCCTGTTGCTGTTGCTGCTGCTGTTGTTGTTGCTGCTGTTGCTGGCCAATGGAGTTGTTGATGGACTGGAAGAGATCGCTGAACTGGAGTTGGGTGCCCGGGTTCTGCTTGTGGAGCTGTTGCTGTTGCTGCTGCTGCTGTTGTTGCAAGAGCTGCTGGCCCGGGTTCATTCCCTGGTAGCCCTGTATGTTCATAGCGATGGTTGTTCTTGTGGGCGGCTAATGATGTGTGTCTTCTCGTCTTGTGGGAGCGCTTGGTGCACCGTTGGAAAAGCGGTGAGTGTGGACTTTGGATAAGTGGAAGCCCTCGTCCCGCGGGGTCGTGTGGAATTGCCTTCGTGTAAGTGCCCTCTCTGTGCCTTTGTGGAGCTTGTGTTGAGGGGGATTAGCCGCCGTGAATCACTTACCGCCCACCTTTTCTTTGTTTTCGCCGTCAAAAGTTCGTCCACTGGGGACCGGGGGCAAAAGCGGGTGTCACGTGACTGTAATATATTCCGAGGGCAATATGGTGTCCGGGTGTTTGGCTTATCGTGTACAAAATGACACTGTCAAAAATGGCAGACTTTTCTGGGGTTTCTACTTCTAGAAGATCTTCCCCTTTTGATGTGCAAGAGAAGAAGGAGGCTCATCGGTGGTTACTTGATGTGAAGTGATCAATATTTTCCTGTCATACGTGTGGTGTTTTTCACCGTACACCTCTATGAGTCACGTACAATTGCACATTCTACTACTGGCTGGGCCTATCGATAAGGAGATCTGTGTGGCCCCTCACGGTGCCCACTGCCCGCGCATTTCACTGTTCACATTATCATACCATGTGCGTGGAATGTTGGATACTCGTATGGCTTTATTGGTCTGAGACTGCCAGCTTGATGAGATATGGAAGCCAGGTGAAATGTTCACTTGCATATAGAGCGGATTCGGTTCAAGACTTGACAGGTTCTGACGATCGCTGGTCGCTGGGAGTGGTATCTTTGTCCGGGCATATGGCTTCCTTGATGCCATAAACTCAGGTAATGTACGTCCTCGAGAGCAAACATATCATAAATAGAGAGTATGTGTCATAGAAGCATGGTGATCATTCTCTACTTTGTTCACACCTTAAACCAGTGAGAGCCTCCATCTCCCTATCGCCATCTCTTCCGCTGCGCAGATCTCCATTGATACGAGACAACAGCGCCGGTAGTGAGTGGCGGGCCTCTGTGATTCTGGGAACCAAACACATACAAAGACACATGGTAATTCCTCTTCCGAGTCTATAAAAAGAACTACCACCGCATCAAAGGCCACACAAAGGGTCAATTCAAAACCCGACGACGACAAGCAAAGAGCGTGCGCGTACCGGGACCCCCAAAGTAGAAAGCAGCTCTTCTTTGACAGCCAGCAGAAAAACTTTACCGCCGAAAGCGTCCGCTGAAAGCACGTAAACAGCGCCCGCACACACTCAGAACAGCACCAGAACACTCGTACCGCCGTGCTCAAACACACTCCACACTCTGCTCTCCACTCCACCAGAGCTTGCAAACCCCCGCACACGCACAACCAGCAGCCCAGCACCTCATAAAGCCCAGTTGCCAAAGCGCCGTGCGCGACCGTCCCACACACACACTTTCCAAGCACCCACGCCTAACACGCCGTAATCGGAGCCTTTACACCTCCTCCACCGGGCATTTACAACGGGCGCTTCCCTCTAATTGAGCTCTCCACCACTCTCCACCGGTGATATCAACACACTGCCACTCGAAGGAAACCAGCCGCCCGCCATGGCCATCTTCCCCAAGCTCTCGAACACCCTCTCCAATGGGTCCATCACACCACATTCCTCACACTCCCAGCACTCGCAGGCCAATTCGCCAGCAGGCTCCATCACCAACAACCTCATCCACACCAGTGCCCACCCGTTCGTGATGTCCATCGACCTCGAGAGTCCGCCAATCATCCTCTACGGCCTCCCAACCGAGTCCTCGGGCTCTTTGGTCTCAGGCCAGCTGGTCATTGACATCCCGAAGGAATCGTTCACCTCCACACAGAGACCCTCGAACAAGAGGACCATGTCCTCAGGGTCCGCGTTGAACCAGCTTCAATCTACGTTGTCCAATTTGAACATATCTCCATCCACGTCGCACACCACCTCCCCACTGGGCTCTCAGAACAACTCGTCCACTAACTTGATGTTGATGCTGAATCAAAAGGACCACGTTATGATCAACTCGATCCAGTTGTCTTTGATTCAGAAGGTTCATTACGCTAAGCCGTTCCTCCCACCATCAAACACATTGGCTGGGTGTAGCAGTTGTAAGAAGAAAAGCACAGAGTTGGCCAGATGGGATATCATGCTCCAAGCTCACAACCTTCCAGTTGGAAAGCACTCTTACCCATTCTCTCATCTTTTGCCAGGTGCATTGCCTGCTACAACGTGCTTGGGTACCTCTGGAATCACATCAATCAAGTACGAGTTGGTTGCTATTGCCTCATACAACAACCATAACAACCATCAAACATTGGTCAAAGTGACGCTCCCAATCAACATCTCCAGATCTATTTTGAGAGGTCCGGATAGGAACTCACTCAGAGTCTTCCCTCCAACAGATGTCACCGCTACCGCTGTGCTTCCAAACGTCATCTATCCGAGATCTTCTTTTGCGTTGGAGTTGAAACTTGATGGTGTCTCCTCCAGTGAGAGAAGATGGAGAATGAGAAGAGTAGCTTGGAGAATTGAAGAGAACATAAAGGTCAAGGGCAGTGCTTGTATGAACCATAAGACCAAATTGAGAGTTGTGGAGGAACATGTGAGGAAGACTCAACATTTGACCAAGTCAGTTATCAAGAGAAACCAACAATCTGGACCAACAACACAGGTGACCGTTTCAGATGCTTCCAGACCGATTTTGACTCCAACACCTTCCAACAACCAAGGCATTCAACCACAGCAGTCCACGCCAGTAAACCAACTGCAACCATCCAACTCCAATGACGACATTGCATCTATCCACACAGAGAACAACTTGCACCCAAGTGACCATGCTAACGAAGAGATTCGTGTGCAACAGGAGCAACAACAGTTGGAAGACCAGAGAAAGAAGCAGGAGTATGCCTTGTATTGTGAAGAGATACGCACTGTTGCCTCTGGTGATTTGAGAAATGGTTGGAAATCTGATTTCGCCGATAAGGGTAAGATTGAGCTCGTGGCAGATATCTCTTGTTTCAACTTGTCAAGTGCAGCAGGTCCGCATCATACACACGTTTCATCAAAGTCTCCAATTGAGCTTCCAATCATACACCCAACTGTCAGTTGTGATATTGATGATCCAGTGTTGGGCATTACGTGCTCACACGTCTTGATTGTTGAAGTTGTTATTGCTGAAGAGCTTCTTCAGAACACCTCGTCATCTGGTCTGACTCCAGCATCTTCTCATACTGAACCGAAGAAGGACCAAACCAGTGACCAGAGATTGGCTGAGTTATCTCCAGTGTTTGCCAACCATATCAATCCAACCCAATCCAACTCTTCTACCCAAAGCAGGAAACCAGAAGAACCCGCTGCTACAGGTTCTACACCAACTTCTAACAAGACTATTGGTGTGCCAACAGGTTCAGCTCGTGTCCTTCGTATGCAATTCAAGCTGAACATTACAGAGAGATCAGGATTGGGAATTGCTTGGGATGATGAAGTTCCACCAATGTATGATGATGTCTCTGCATTGTCACCACCAACTTATGAGACTGCCATGTCTCCTGCTTTCAGTCCAGAAGCTGAACCAACCACCAATCCACCACTCTACCCATTGAATGCAGCTCATACACATACACACCTCAATGGAACTGCAACGCCTGGTGTCATTTATGGAATTGGTAACACACCAGGTATCACACCAAGACAATCAAGTCAGTTCCAGAGTTTGAACGGTGCATTGGACAATGATGAGTTTACGTTGAACTAATTGTTTGCTTTACTAGATTTTATGTATAAAGATACAGAAGAAGGAGTTGTTGATATCATTGGTTTGCATCTATCGGAGTTGTTTAAAGAGACATTTCAATAGGAATCTTCCATATATCTATAAACGCCTTCTGTTTGCGTAGCGGATTGGGAAGTTAGCCAATATTGGCCGAGGCTCTCGAGCAGGACGTTGATCCTCTTCAGTGATGATACGCTCCATGCTTTGAACAAACGTTAAGGTCATGTAGATCAGCATTACCCCATGCAGGATCAAACCAAGGTCATAGAATGCCGACAAGATTTTGGGGCTAATGACAAATTCCTTTGTCTTCCTGAACAGCATCATCAACATGAGTGACTCGGCGGCAATGGTTGCTTGATCTCTTCTGTTGGGGTTCCTGAGCCGAAGAAGGTTATCAAGATCACCACGGTCTGGTGAATGGATATATGCGTTGATAACCTGCAAGCACTGGAGACAATATCTGACTCTGATATATAGCGTGTGGAGACTATAGAACATTGTGGGGAGGGCGAAGCGTGAAGTATAGGGGAGAATCCACAAGATCTCGGACTCAGTTCGGATGCTCATTGGGTTTTATATAAGCAGCTGATCCGTACGTAGATATAATATATTCTGTCTCTTCAAACAGAAATCGTGAGATCGGCCACTGTGTTCTCTCCGGTTCGGGTTACAAAGAGACAGAAAATGTGGGGTAAGCCAAAGGCGCGTAACCCCGGCCTCACGAGACAACCACATACTACGGCAACAAGTTGAGTCACATTATAAGCAAAGCCGTGTATAATCATTACTCATCATCACTATCAGCGATGATTGCCCTTTTCTTCGGTACCCTCACGACAGTGGTCTCCTCTTCTTCTTCATCATCTTGACCAGCAATAGCATCACCTTCTGGGCTCTTCTCCACGGGTTCTGGAACATCATCAGTCTTTGAAGCAGCCTCGGTGTCGAGATCGGCAGATGTACCCTCAGTCTGGTCCTCTTTCCCACTCTCGTTGTCACTTTCACTCAAGCCGTCATCACTTTCCTTGTCGGAATCTGAGCCAGAGTCACTTCCACCAGATTCAGAATCGCTATCACTGACGTCAAGAACTGCATCATCTTCTTCGTCGTCTTCAATGGCCTTTCTTCTCTTGACATTAGGAGAGTCCTGTTCAGTTGGCTTTCTTTTGGAACCGGAGACCTCATCAACGTCTCCATCCACAGCATCAGCATTAGCATCCGCTGCACCAGAAGCAGTAGAAGTACCTTCGACTCCCGACTCACCTCTTAAAAGCATTTCACGAAGCTGAACAGCAGACAATGTACCGTTATTGTTCTCCAACAACTCTCTGAGTCTCTGTTCACGGGCAAAGAAGACTTCATCGTCTTCGTCGTCAGAATCGAGAATGAACTCCATGGACTTGTAATCACCTTGATCTCTACCTCTTCTCTTCTTGGTACTACCTTCTTCACCTTCCTCGTGTCTTCTTGATCTTCTGGATTTCTTCTTCTTCTTTGATGACTTGTCCTTCTTCTTCTCTTTTCTGCTGGCAGTGCCCTTTCTTCTGGCAACACCTCTTGACTCGTCAGCATCACCAGTGTGTTCACTTCTTTCGATAGCGGCTTCAAGCTGGTCCAATTCGTTGTCCATATAGCCAACACCAACCTCTGTGTCACTGTCGTTTATGTTGAATGCAATATCATCTTCATCAGAAGAGTAACCGGCACCAGCCAACATGTCTGGGTCAATCTCTTCATCATTTCTTCTCTCGTAGTCATCACGAAGGGATCTAACTTTCAAGTAGTCACTTGCAACTTTACCTTCATCAACTTCAACTGCTGACATCAGATACATCTTGATTGATGTGTTCACCTCGATCAATGTGTTGATGTCCTTGGATGAGTAGAAGACACACTGTTCCTCTGTGGAAGTTGGTGCTGTTACACCGGCCAATTGTAAGAGAAGTCTCAATTTTGGTTCAGTGACGAGCTTGAGGTTCTTCATGTCGTCTTCAGATTTGATGAACTGATCCATGATTGGAGAAATACCTTCTTCAGACAGTGGTTCTGCTTCTTGTCTCAGTCTCACTGTGGTGATCTTCTCCAACTCTTGAGAAGCCCAAGCAACCAAATCACCAAGTTCAGAGTCAATGAGAGCAGCAACGAGAAGTCCAACTTTTCTTTGTAAATCAAGTTCATCTTCGTCTCTGAAAGTGACAACATTAGTGATCACAATGGCTTTCTTCTTCTTCTCATGAGGAACAAACATCTCACCGGTGGCCAAGTAATGGTTGATCTCTCTGTCACCAGTTGGGAACAATACCTCCACGTACAACGTTGGGGTCTTCTCCAGTGCCTTCTTGAACTTTCTCATATAATGCTTGAGGAAACTCTCCACGTGTGTTCTGTTACTCGAGGATTTCGGAAGACCTTCATCAGCAAGCATTTTGTGTAGCACCAGCATAAAGTCCAAACGATAGAGAACGCTCTCTTTCTTCAACTGGAAGAACAATCTGTGGAGGAACTTGATGGCTTTCTTCAATGACTTCTCTGGGATGTTCTCGTACCTCTTGATGAAAGAAATGTAGGAGTCCACAATCTCTTTCGTGGCCAGTCTTGCAGCAAACCAGTCTCTTGTTGTCTTACGAGCTTTGAGAAGTCTGTCAGCGGCCTCTGTCAACTGTTTGTCATTTTGGAGATCAATGTTGTCAATGGCCACTTGCTCTTGGTTGTTTGCCTTCTCGTAGTCTTTCCGTCTGTTGTTCAAGATGAACTGTTTCATATCAGTGCTGGCATAGTCGTCCAACTGTTTCAAAGTCACATCAATTGTGTCAATGACGGAGTCGATGAAATCTGGAGATCTCTTGTAAGCAAATGTGGAGATTCTGTAGACACCATCCAAGTATGTGTCCTTGGCGAAGATCTTCATTTGCAAGTTGGTGGATAAGTCTCTGTTCTCTTCCAAAGTGGACAATGCCATTGTGTTGGCGACAAGAACAATCTCTTTGTAGAGAATCATAGAAGCATGTGCAACACCGTATCTTGCAGAATTTGGGTCAAGCTCAGAGTTCTTAGTCTTACGACCTGGGTTTGCACTTTCAACAAGAGCAGTCGATATCAAAATGAAGGCGTCTGAAGAGAAAGCAGCACCAACGAGTGTGTAGTCCACGTCACTGATCTGCGAGCCGTACCTCTCTCTTTGAGCTTCCAAGAACCATGAAATCGTCATGAAATAGCTGATGAGCTCAACGTCGTTCATCCTACTCTCGGATCTGTGCTGTGTCAAGACTGAGGTGCAAGCTTTGATGAATGGGTTGAAAGCGCCGTCAATGAAATCGCAGACAAAGTGGTAAAATGCTTCTCTGTTGCTGGCACCGATGGCACACTCTGGGAAGATGATCTCCTCGTCTGGTTCGTAGACAAACTTTCGAGTCTTGTTCCACTTCTTGTGAGCATCAAAGGAGGCAATGACGTTGTTTTCACCGAGAACGTTACCCGTGTTGGACATCGTGAGACGACCCATGTCTGGAGTCTGGAGTGAGAGTAAAGTACCAAATCTTCCATGTCGACTTGAGCTGTTCTTCTTGAACTTGTTCACCATCTCTTTCTCCTTGGATAGCAAGTCAGCCAAGCCGAGTCCACTGGAGATCTGACCACTGCTGTCTCTGTTCTGTGAATGTGAGGTGGATGAGTTCTGCATGATGTACTGCGGTCTTACTGTCTTGAGCATGAGGTAGATGATGTCTTGGAACACGAGGGCCAACAACTCTGGTTCAAAGTCCAATCCGTGGCCAATGGAGGAACACATCGTGAGGAAGAAAGTGAATACCAAATTGTCGTTGAAAGCACCGATACAGGCACCAACGCTGACGTCATCTGCTGTGATACCTTTGGGTAAGTCCTCTGATAGTGACGACTGTTTGTTCTTCTTGATGGTGAGCTTGGAGATTCCAGGAGGCTCGATCTTGATCAAGTTTCTGAAGAAGGCAACGCACTGCTTGATGACGTTGTAGTCGCCTGGCACTCTCTCCTTCTTCTCCTTTGTGATAATGGGTAAGACGATCTTGATGATGGACTGGAGCACGGCGCCGTTTCTGTAAGTGAGAATGTGCTTCTTGTACACAAGTTGATGTTTCTTGACTGTGTGGTAGTTCACGAGCTGGTTCTGGTACATGTTCTCCTTCAGCTCTGTCGGCCAGGTCAAAAGGACAAGCAGCTTCATACACATACGGGCGATCTTCTCATCGTGTCTCTTGGAGAATCCGGAGATGGTTGTGTCCTCGTTGTCCAGCCCGTCATGCCACATACAAAGGATCGTCACGAGGTCTTGCACAATACCGGACTCAGCACAGGCGATGGCGACCTCGCTCGAATTCTCCTTCATATCATGGGACCTGAACCACTTATCGATATCCTGGAGACAGAGGAAAGCCTCCTCGCCGAGCTTGTACGGTGGATTCTCGAGCTCCGAAGTGTAGTCCAGGCCCCCGAGCGCTGAAGTGAGAATGGCAATGTACGACTTGATGTGTATCTGTGGTGGGAGTTTCTTCTTGGGCTTCCTTTGCTCGCCTTCTTGTTGGATATCTTCTTCATCGAGACTCTGGAGATCCTCACCGAAGATTGGTTCTCCGTCAATGAAGTCTCCTTCCGCGAGGGTTCCGTCTCCGTCTTCGTCTCTGCTCCGTCTGGACATCTTTCTGTGGCTTTTTGTGGCGTCCTGCTGCTGTTTGACCGATGACCAAGTGCTTTTGTTGATCCAGAGAACACTGGAAACACGAAACTAACGCGTACAACTGGCAGAGACGCGCAAACACCGATTTGCTTAACTAGCCGCGCTTATTTCCTTTTTAGTAAGCGTTGTGAGCCCTGGCCTATCGCTTGAAGACCAACACTTGTCATGGATAGATTACTATGACTAACATTCTACAACAGAGGTTCACTGTCCATAGATTCAAATATACATATATAATTTATAGCTCACTTGGGACCAGTGCTGCTGTCAACATAATTGTAGATCGTTGAGTCGTCGAACAGGGAGTTAATTGACAGAATGACGGAAACCTGACTGCCTATGGTACCAACGGTGGCGTCATCATCACCACTATCGGAATCACTCTCGTCAACAACTTCCACTCTCTGGTGGTCGATGGTACCAGCAGGCACAACAGCCGTACGTGGAAGACCTGGAAGACCTGGAAGACGAGCAGCTGGCTCTTGGTCTTGCTCAACGTGGACAATGGCGGGGCGAGGGTCGGCCTCGTTATGGTGTTGTTCGTCGAGCATGGTGCACTGTAGGAGGGGAGGGGGGTATAGGTGTAAGTGTTAGTTCTTTAGTCTTTAGTCGATCATTATTTCTTTGGTTTTATACTTGTTTTTGGTTTTGTGTTCGTTGAGCGCCACGAGTTTGATAAAATGGGATGCCAGTTCCGCTTTTGTGTCATGATGGAGGCCGGCCCGTCCGTCGCGAATGCTTCCATGACTATATTTACACGTACCGTGAATATCTCAGTCTGGAATGCTCATTGAACAAACCTTTTCTGTCTTCTTAGTTTCTGTCGCTAGCAAAAGGAAACATATAATTAAGTCGCGCTTGTGATTTTCTACGTATTGTTTGCGTTAACATCACAGGTCTTAATTTATAATATATGAAAGCAATTTTCTGAGCTGCGCCTGTAAAGGAGTTCACTGCTATATTCAACTAGTTAATGTTTCCTATTAATACGTCAAGGATCTTATCGAGCCGTGAGGATTTCAGCTCGAGACTATATACCATGATTAATCTCCCATTAGAGGTTCAAGGTGGAATACTCTCTCATCTCGACTGTTTCTCTATCAGGTCTTTCTTGGAGGCCATACCATCATGGAAGAAGCATACACTCCACATACAAGGAGCAACATCCCACTTCTTCAACATTGAGGGCATAGATCGGGTCTGTATCGAGGAGGTTTCAACTTGGGAGTCGTTGGTATCCCACAAAAAGCCGTATCTCGTCAAGCTCTACGATGTCTCTTCCTCAAACTCCGTTGCTATGGAGCTGTTGACATCGCGCCACAGAGATCTTTTAGATAAGCTCTCCTTTTTACATATTGACGACGGTGGCCTCCGCATGGACACCTTTTTCTCAAAGCAGAAGTTCCAGTTCCTCGGATCTAATGGTAGTAAGTTCATGGAGACCTGGGATGGTCGTCTTCTGGAAGAGAAAGAAGAATGTCTCAAGAAAATGAGCACAAGTTTCGCTTCTCCAAACACGCTGGTGAGCTTGAACGTCACTGTGAAGAGAAGACTTGGAGGGTTGAAACTCCCATGTTTGAAGGATCTGAGAGTCCACTTTCGTGAGGTACACGATATTCCATATTTGACCCAAGTAACAGCCCCAAAACTCGAGTTTCTTAGAGTTTATTACGACGGTGACGTCCCCATTTTCAGTGATGTCGAGGTCGCCAGTGATGTCTCAGAGTCGCGTGTTGGTCCGCAGTTCGAGCTCTGCGATACGAAGGGGTTCGACTACAAAGCACCGCCTGTGGTTAACCATATATTTGATCTTAAATTGTACTGGGGTATCACAGATCTGAGATTCACAAGAGTTTTCAAAAGAATCTCAGTCGTTGGTATCCACGAGGCCATCCTTTGGGTTTTAGGCCCTTCCTTGTGTACACATCTCCTAGTCTTGAGAACTGTCCTTTTCACGCATCAGAACAGCCAAGATGCACCTTTAACCATTGGTCCACTTAGAGAGGGTGAACCATATCACTCCATCCCAGAGTGTCCCTGGTGGAAGACGATCGGAGACCGTCTACCCTACGTATCTTTGGAATCGATCAGCTGGAGGACGAACGTTGATGACTCAACTTTTCCTATGTTAACAATGAAGCCGGAGAAGAAGAGATGCTTGTTTACCCTTTACACGTCTGGAAAAAGATTCTATTTGCATCCATTTTTCAGATTGAACTGCTCGTACAATGGGCCAACGCCCACCCTATTCAAGAGTATCACTATCATTAGTGATGTTCCAAACAGACGATTGGGAGGCCGTGATCATATGATTTTGACATTAACTGACCTGATATGCATTTCACATTCGAGCCGCTTGAAGTACCTTACTGTTGATGGGTGTTACTTTGAAACATCTGCAAATCAAACTCTTCCTTTGGTAGATCATGAAGAGTTCCAATTCTCTAATCACAGCCCGTCAATGAAACATCTCAGACTACGGCTTGTGAGAAAGCAAGGTGTTCCAGTGGATGAAGAGGAGCATGGACAAGAAGCTCAGTTGTCAGCATTAAGGGACCTCTCGTGTGCCAAACTATCTCGCATTCACGTGACACAAGCCATCGGTGGTGAAGGTTTCAAGCCGTGGAAGTCCATCAACGTCAGCTTCCCTACAGTTAACCAAAAAAGGGGCTTTGAAGTAAGTACTGACGGTAGTTTCAGGGAGTTTACGTTCAATGATGAAGCATTAGAGCAACCAACACCGCCTCATGTCTTGAAGCCAGATGGGTATTGGCATGAAGAAGCCCACTCCTGGAAGCTTTTGAAAGACTCTGGTCATGAGTTTGAGCATAGTTTTAGATCAGAATAGGTCCTAATGTATAATAATAATTGACAATTGCCTCATTTCTATAACAAGAACACGAAACTGACGCGTTAGATTTGGTAAACTAAGAACTTACGCGTCTGCCTTGTGCTCTTAACTATGCGCTCTTATTTCCGTTTACAGAATCAGTTATGAGCCCTGGTCGTTATTTAGCACATCGAATACGGTGCTGATCTTCTGTTGTTTTGAGAGTTTTTGTGGTGATTTATGGTGTCAAATGATGTGATTAGTTCCATAAGCACCATAACTCATTGGCCGATTAGATAACGCATCAATTCGCCCATAAATGTGTTCCAATTGGCAATCCCTGCGTTTGGTCTGTGTGAGAAGAGGCCACTTGGCCGGTTAGGAATGGATGTTTTCTGGTGTGATTTGGGTGTGTATTCTGTATATAATTGGTGGATAAAGTGCTGATTATATAAACAGAAAGACTACTCTTCCAACAGCACAACTCCCACTCGCAACACCCAATTACCCCCCAACCCACGTCCAATTACCCGGTAAAGCCTCCCCAAAAACACCCGAACACCAGTGTTTTTTCAGCACCGCGCGCGTCGCCCCGTCAAAAAAACACAACAGCGTGTCACCTTCTCTCACCAAAACAACGCACGAGCAGCCACTTTCGCCCCCTAAACACCGCCAGAATGTCCAGTTCCGGTGTCCCTGAGGGAGTCGCCGCCCGTCTGCGCAACAAGACGCCCGCAGAGGTGGAAGAAAAGCCAGCGGCCGTGGAGGACGAGATCATCGACCCGAAGAAGGAGTACGCGAAGCAGGTGGACGAGCTCTACTCCTCGCTGGCCCAGGCCGAGGCCATTGTGATGCCGATTCTGTTCACGCTGGTTGGCTTTGCCGTGCGTTGCTACAAGATCGGCGCCAACCACAACGTTGTGTGGGACGAGGCGCACTTCGGTAAGTTTGGCTCCTACTACCTCCGCCACGAGTTCTACCACGACGTGCACCCTCCTTTGGGCAAGATGCTCGTTGGGTTCTCCGGTTACCTCGCTGGTTACAACGGCTCCTGGGACTTCCCATCCGGCCAGGAGTACCCAGACTACATTGACTTTGTGAAGATGAGACTCTTCAACGCCATGTTCTCCGTTCTCTGTATCCCGTTGGCCTACTACACCGCTAGAGGCATTGGCTTCAAGATTCCAGCCGTTTGGCTCTTCACTTTGATGGTCATCTTTGACAACTCCTATGCCACCTTGGGTAAGTTCATCCTGTTGGACTCGATGCTTTTGTTCTTCACCGTCTCGACTTTGTTCTGTCTTGTCAGATGGCACAATGAGAGAAAAAACGCCTTTGGTCGTAAATGGTGGAAGTGGCTTTTGCTCCTTGGTATCTCCATCGGTTGTGTCTGCTCTGTCAAGATGGTTGGTTTATTTGTCACTTCCTTAGTTGGTATCTACGTTGTCGTTGACTTGTGGTTCAAGATGGTTGATGACTCCATTTCTATGAAGAAGTATGCTGCTCATTGGGCCGCTAGAATCTTTACACTCATTGTCATCCCAATGTCCGTCTTCCTTTTGTGTTTCAAGATCCATTTCGAACTTTTGTCGGGTACTGGTCCAGGTGATGCCAACATGTCTTCTTTGTTCCAGGCCAACTTGAGAGGTTCCTCCGTTGGTGGTGGTCCAAGAGATGTCGCTATGGTTGGTTCCATTGTCACTTTGAAGAACCAAGGTCTTGGTGGTGGGTTACTCCATTCTCACGTTCAGACTTATCCAGATGGTTCCGGTCAACAACAAGTCACCACTTACTCTCATAAGGATGCTAACAACGAATGGTATTTCCAAAGAGACAGATCAAGACCAGCTTATAACGATACTCGTGATTTGATTGAGTACGTTATTGACGGTATGCACGTTCGTATCGTCCATCGTATGACTGGTCGTAACTTACACTCTCACTCTGTTGGTGCTCCAGTTTCCAGATCTGAGAATGAGGTTTCTTGTTATGGTGATGCCACTCGTGGTGATCCAAAAGATGATTGGATCGTTGAGGTTGCTCACCAGTATGGTGATGAGGATAAGTTGAGATTACACCCATTGACCACTTCTGTTAGATTCAAACATGCCGTTGAAGGTTGTTATTTGATGCAGACTGGTAACAGCTTACCACAATGGGGATTCCGTCAAGGTGAAATTGCATGTGCTAAGAACCCATTCACTCGTGATAAGAGAACTTGGTGGAACATTGAAAACCATGCTAATAGTGGATTGCCAGACCCAGATGCTTCTTTCAAGTTGCCAAAGACCAACTTCTTTAAGGATTTCGTTCAGTTGAACTTGGCCATGATGGCCACCAATAACGCATTGGTTCCAGACCCAGATAAGAAGGATGATTTGGCCTCTAGAGCATGGCAATGGCCAACTTTGAACGTTGGTATTAGACTCTGTGGTTGGGGTGATGAGAATCCAAAGTATTTCCTTATGGGATCTCCAGCTACTACATGGACCTCATCCATTGGTGTTATTGTGTTTGCCCTTTTGGTTTTGTTCTACGTTGTTAGATGGCAAAGACAGTTTAAGGACTTTGTTGGTGATGATGAGAAGTTGAACACTTTCTTGATGGGTGGTATCATTCCAATGTTTGGTTGGGGTTTACACTACTGTCCATTTATCGTGATGGGAAGAGTCACCTATGTGCATCATTACTTACCAGCATTGTACTTTGCCATGCTTGTCACCGTGTTCTTGATTGAGCACTTCACAAGACCATTGAGAGCTGTGAGAAGTACCAAGAACACTACGATTTACTGGGGTATTTACACCGTTTGGTACGTTGTTGTTATTGCTCTCTTCTGGTACTTCAAGGACATTTCCTTTGGTTTGGAAGGTCCATCCAACCAGTACGAGTACATGAACTGGCTCCCAGGTTGGAGAATTGCATAAGTTTGTGATCTTTGTGAGGGGAAGAAGAAGAAGAATGTCATGGTCTGTAATTATAAAAAGCCAACAAAAAAAATATGACGAAATATGGAAAGCTTACACTGTAGACGTGTGATAAATAAGTAAAAAGAATAGAGCTATGTAAATGTGGAGCGATAAAGAAATAAGAATATCTAAGATTAATCCTTTGGACCAATCATCAACTCTGGTCTGACGTACTGGTCAAACTCCTCCTCTGTCAAAGCATCAAGTTCCAAAGCGGACTGCTTCAAAGTCAAACCCTTCTTGTGGGCGTTCTTAGCAACCTTTGATGCCATGTCGTAGCCGATCTTTGGGTTCAAAGCGGTGACGAGCATGAGGGACTCGTGCAAGATCTTCTCAATCTTGTCCTCGTTGGCGATGATTCCATCAACACAGTTGAGTCTGAAAGAGTTGGAACCGTCAGCCAAGAGTCTGATGGAGGAGAGCAAGTTGGAGATCATGATTGGCTTGAAGACGTTCAACTCGAACTGGCCAGAAGCACCGGCAAACGTGATGGCGGAGTGGTTACCGAACACCTGGCAGGCAACCATCGTCAGGGCCTCGTTCTGGGTTGGGTTGACCTTACCTGGCATGATGGAGGAGCCTGGCTCGTTCTCCGGGAGGGACAACTCGCCGTATCCGCAACGAGGACCGGAGCCCAAGTATCTGATGTCGTTGGCGATCTTGTACAAGGACACGGCAACGGTGTTCAAGGCACCGGAGCACTCGACAATGGCGTCGTGGGCAGCGAGGGCCTCAAACTTGTTTGGAGCGGTCTTGAACTCGATACCTGTCTCCTTGGAGACCTGGGCAGCGACGGACTCGGCGAAACCCTTCTTGGTGTTCAACCCGGTACCGACGGCAGTACCACCTTGGGCGAGGAACTTGAGGTTCTTCAACGTGGACTCGACTCTCTCGATGCCGTTGGTGACCTGCTGGACGTAACCGGAGAACTCCTGGCCCAGAGTCAATGGCGTGGCGTCCTGCAAGTGGGTTCTTCCGATCTTGATGATGTCCTTGAACTCCTCAGCCTTCTTGTCAAGGGAGTCTCTCAAGGCAGTGAGCTCTGGGACCAAAGAGTTGGTGATCTCAGTGACGGCAGCAATGTGCATCACTGTTGGGAAGGTGTCGTTGGAGGACTGCGACTGGTTGACGTGGTCGTTAGGGTGCACGGGCTTCTTGGAGCCGAGCTCACCGCCGAGCAGCTCGATGGCCCTGTTGGAGATGACCTCGTTGGCGTTCATGTTGGACTGTGTGCCGGAGCCGGTCTGGAACACGACGAGCGGGAAGTGGTCGATGAGCTTGCCCTGTGCAACCTCGTCGGCGGCCTGCTGGATGGCCTGGGAGATCTCTGGCTTGAGGGTGCCGAGCTGCTGGTTGACGACGGCGGTGGACTTCTTCAGGACACCGAAGGCCCTGACAACAGGCTCCGGCATCTTCTCACGGGCACCACCGATCTTGAAGTTCTGGAGGGATCTCTGTGTCTGGGCGCCCCAGTACTTCTCGGCCGGGACCTGGAGCTCACCGAAGGCGTCCGACTCGGTTCTGAACTTGCCCTGGAGGGCTGCTGTGGTCGTGGAGAAGGCCATTGCTGATCTGGCGGCGGAGGCGATTCTGGTGGAGAGCTGTGGACGGGCGGCGAGCATTATATATGGATCCAGTGAAAAACAATGCTGACTCGGGACTGTTGGTAGTAGAGGGAGGTTGTGGGCAATTGCTGGTGTTTTGTGTGACAATTGCTGGTGTGTGTCCCGGTGTTCTGTGTACGAGAGTGTGGCTGTTGTTGTCTCCTGTGCAAAGTTTCCAGGTGTCCAGAAACCTGGAGAAGCTCCAACTTTCATCGCTTTATCCTTCGATCCACACTGTTTGCCGAAGTCGGCCCCGGAGAAAGTCGGGTGGCCACTGGCTGCCGATGCTGGTGTCCGGGTGTGTATGATGGTGTACTATGGTGTCCGGGTGTTCGTGAGAAACACATCTGACACACGGACACGACACCTGTTCATACACTCGACACAGGGTTGAAACAGGGCTGTACGATGGAGATCTATTAAAGAGAATGATTATTGACAATGTCCTCTTCACATCTCTTCTCTGTCACTAGTAATACAGTACTCCACAAGCATGAAGTTCCAGGCACAACAGCGTCTTCATGATTCGCACGTCTCCAAACAGATCCAAACTGTTCTTTCGCCTTTTCTCTTGCCGATTTGTGTGAGTTTGTTTGTTATTTGTGGGTATCGGAGTGTTTTGAGTGGGTTGGGCTCTTTATCTCTGGATGATGGTGGTACTGATGTCAATGGTTCCCTGGTGTTAAAGAATGATACGAACTTGACCCTGGATACAAAGACATGGACTCCGTTGGATGGATTGCAAGAGGACTTGATAAGCCAGGAGAAGGATCTGTATGACAGTGTTATTGAGACGTCTATTGAGAATGAGATCAATGCGTATGAGGCATGGAGAAACAACACATTGACTCTGTTTGAAACCAGTTTACAGAATGCTATGGATGGCTATGAGTCTCAACTTGATTACGTTTCCAAGATCAGGTCTCTTCTTGTGACACTGAACGACACTGTGTTGAATGAACTGGTATCAAAGAACTCAGCATTGGCTACTATCCAAACAGAGATAAGTGACTCTGTGTCTATTGGCTCCAGTATTGACGTCAGTGGGATGTCCATCAACACTACAGGTATATCATCTGATTTTGATACTGTCTTTACTGGGTTATCAATTGCAAATGACACTGAACTTTTGAAATTGAATGGGTCTATGGAGTTTATTGTTTTGTCAATTGATTCTATTTTTGAGACCGTTATCGAGAAGTTGGAAGAATATGACCATGAGTTGAAGACGTCCATGGGTTCTTCTTCTGATACTTCATTGTCTATGTTACAAGTGTCTTCATCATCTAATACTTCAAATGGTACGGACTCTTCATCATCTACAACTACAGATACATCAAATGATCCCTTGAAAACAACACTTATCGTACTTGGATGTGTGATGGTTGTTGTCTATCTGCTTATATCCGTGCTTACACATTATCAGTTCCAATACACTTCGCAGTTGAGGAAAGAGATATACATGGATTCATTGGAGTCTGTGGAGATTGATAAAGACATAGAGGGTACTGAAAGTACAGATGATTCTACTATTGATGATACAGAGAAGAGAACTGATTGTCATATGGAGAATAACTTCAACTTGATGTATTACAGATTGAAGGACCCAACGTATACAATGCTGACTGATTTCTTATCAATGTATACTGGTAACTGGTATATGACGTATTGGAGAGTTGAATATCTGATGATGAGGCTACCATTGTTATGCATTTGCATGATAAGTGTTGGTGTTGTATGGATGAGTGTTTTGAAGACAGAGTTCAATCAAAGTGCCACGGATGTCAGTGATTCAAGTTCTACAGAGACTCTGATGAAATCGGAATATATCATTGAACTACCATCATATGAGATAAAGACTGTTGGTATGGATGCGGATATGGATGATTGGAATGGATTTGTATCAGAATTGCATGAGAATGTGACGTCTTCACTACAGAGTGTCTTTGAAGATTATAACATCACAGGTGTTTTGTCAATTGATGTGCCATTGTCTCCATTGTCATTACTTAACTACACATATTCACCATTGTCAAAGACTTATACAATGCCCAACATCTCATTGACATCACAGACATCATTACAAGTTGTCAGTTCCAGTGTCTCTATACCAACCATTGTCTCCTCGTTGATTAACAAGTCCATGGAAATTGTGAAGCAGGCTGTTATTCATACGTGTGTGATATGTTTGTGTGTGCTTGGGAGTGTGAGTCTGTTGGTGTTGTTCGTTGGTGTTGTTTATTCTGTGTTGATGGGATAGGTTGGGCCCTCCCCCGCATTTGGAGGAAGTTGTGTTGCTTTGGGTCTGTGGAGAGTTGGTATAATGGTGTGAAATTTGTACCAATATATTATCACTGCATTATGGTTGTTCTATGTAAATTACAAAGAATTCTGGCCTTAATTGCTTAAACTATAGAGAGATGTTCGACCGTTGATCTGGATGGTGCCAGCTACGTCATAGCGGTGAGGGAGGGGGTATCTCTATGAATAATGACACTACAAAGATGGAATAAAAGGGTAATCATATCTATACACTCATAAGAACAAGAATATAGCATAATAATAACACACCCACTACCAAAAAATCAAGAAATCACACAAAGTATTAGGACTCACTACATTTACACCGATCACCACCGCGAACAAAGCACACGTCGAAAAGAAAAATTTGAGGGCCACCGAAGCACACGCAAACACACAAACACCACGGCTCCACAAAGCACACAGCACAGATGGCACACCGCAAGCTCCAGCAGGAGATCGACCGCGTGTTCAAGAAGATCAGCGAGGGCTGCGAGGTGTTCGACGGGCTCCATGAGAGACACGAGCAAGCGGAGAACCCGGCCCTGCGCGAGAAGATCGAGACGGAGCTCAAGAAGGAGGTGAAGAAGCTGCAGAAGCTGAGGGAGCAGGTCAAAGTGTGGCAGGCTTCTTCTGAAGTGAAAGACAAAGATGCCCTGCTGACGAACAGACGCAAGGTCGAGGTGGCGATGGAGCAGTACAAAGTGGTGGAGAAGGGATCAAAGGTCAAGGCCTATTCGAACATGTCCCTCAGAAACAGGGAGGACATGGACCCGGAGGAGAAGGAGAAGGCGGACACGATACAGTTCCTGCAGGAGTCGATCGAGGAGATAGACAGGCTGTACGAGGTTGTTGATGCTGATGTTGAGAAGCTGTCCGCCAAGAAGGGCAAGAAGGCCGTTGCCTCCGCCACCGCCGAGAAGGAGGAGCTCAAGCTGCTACAGAACAGATACCGCTGGCACCAGCAGCAGTTGGAGCTGGCGTTGAGGTTGCTGGAGAACGGGCAATTGGACCACACGGAGTTCGAGCCGGTGAAGGAGGACCTCGAGTACTTCCTCCAGCACAGCAGGGACGACGACTTTGTGGAGAACGAGTACATGTACGAGTCGCTTGACCTTGATGCCGACGTCAACTTGCAAAAGGAGATTGCCGAAGGTTATGGCTTGATTGAGGAGACGTCTGTGTCGCCGAGCCCCGCCAAAGCCACGAGAGAGGCAACTCCACAGTCACAGGTACCACAAGTACCACAGGGCTCGATATCCACGCCCAAGTCGAAGAAGGCCTCCCCTGGGCTCGTTGACGACGCTGTGGCCACGCTCATCGGGTCATCATCAACGTTACGGCCGGCACGTGTCCCTGCTGAGCAGGTCAAGTGGAGTGCCCTGGCCGCCGGTGTTGACGAGGCTGAGAGGTTGAAGGAGAAGGAGGAGAAAGAGCGCAAGGAGAGAGAAGAGAGAGAAGCTAAAGAATTCGAAGAAAGAGAGCAAAGGGAAAGAGAACAGAGAGAAAGAGAAGCCAAGGAACTGCAAGAACTCCAAGAACGCCAGGAACGTGAAAGACTCGAAAGAGAAGAACGCCTAAAACGTGAAAGAGAAGAACAGCAACTCAGAGAACTCGAACGCCAACGCAGAGAAGAAGAGAGGAAGAAACGTGAAGCCGAGAAGAGAGAACGTGAGGAGCGTGAACTCGAAAGAGAAAGAGAAAGGGAAAGAGAACGTGAAAGAAAAAGAGAACGTCGTTTGCAAAGTCTTGGACTCAAGGACACAGAGCCTCAACAGATCATCATCACAGGTTCTTCCCCAGCACTGTTGAAACGTCTCGAAGAACAGAAACGTCTCGAAGAAGAAGAGTACAGATTACAGAAGGAACAAGAAGATGAACAGGACGAATCTGCCCTTTCTGCTCCATTGGACGAAGCCGTCTTCAACAAAGATGCAGAACTGGCTCTTTTACCACCGGGTCTGCAGGACATTGTCTGTTCATACTATGACTCTCGTCGTACCAACGACAAAGTCGTGTCTTCAGTCGCACAGTCCTGTCGTCCTCCACGTCAATTCTTACCGCCAACTGCCGTGCCATCATTAACAGCTTGTGTTGAATTGAACAGAGCTTTGAACATTTGGAGCTTGGTTCGTCCACAATTGGCTCAGTTGGGTGCTTCGTCAACAACAACATCTGCTGTGACAAGCGTTCCATCGTCTCCAGTGATTGCTTCTCCATCTCCACCACCATCTTCACTTGCTAATGGAAGTGTCCCAGGTCTGTTGAGTAATGGTGATGTCTTCACAAACTTGGACAATGGTACTCTGTTCTACGCTTTTTACTATGCATTAACACCATTTGAAACGAACATTGCTGAAAAAGAGTTGGTCAAACGTTCATGGAGGGCCGATTCCACTAAGAAGTGTTGGTTCTTAAGAGGCAATTCAACACCTGTCAAACAAGGACAGGGCTTTGAAGTTGCCAGTTACAAGAAGTTCGACGCTGAGACTTGGTCTTTACAAGATCTGGTTAACTATAAGTTGGACTATGACACTTTGGCCATTGCTGTTTAAGATATATCTATTACCTCTGCTTTCTCTTTATTTGCTTGTGCTACTATAATTTTATTTCTTCGTTTGCTCTTATTCATTCTGTAGATATTATATAGCAGTCATTAGCTCATTATTCATAACTCATCAGCCCTCCATCTCACCCTCATCCATACCCTTCTTCTAACAACACCAGTCTTCATCCTTCCTCTCCACACTTTGGCTTTAAACCACCACGCGTAGCTCCATCCTTGGTCATCCGTATCACCAGCATCCATCACCACGTGCCACTGACCCCACGCCCATCTCCACTGGTCAGAAGGTAAAGGGTACAAGTGTATGGACGACAACCCAACGCCTTGTGGAGACATGAGCTTTGGTGGATCCATCAAGAACAACTGGTGAGAAAAGAGTGGATACCCAAACAGATTGATCCCTCTCTCGCTCTCGATGATCAAGTCGTAATCAACAAACACACGTGTATCGTTCTCCTTTCTTAAAGCCGCAGATGCCTGTCTTAAAGACGTCTCAACGAGTTTCGTAAGCCGTTGTTGTGAGATGAGGAAGTGCAGAGAAGGACACTCTTTTGGTGGATATTTCTCCAACGGCGGCGTCACGGGTAACGTAACAACAGAGGCAGAGGAGTCGTGGTCCTCAAGCACAATCACCATTAAGTTTACCCCTTTTTCTGTGTCTTTTCTGTTATGGTTTTGTGTCAAAATGGGAGAACTTTTGGTACATGTGTTCGTATAGATCGCTCTACGCGGTATGGTGTCCGGGTGTTTTGATAGGCCGGGTAACCCTGTAAATAATTAATTAACTACCGATGAGATCAATTTATAGCTCATAGCTTTTACAGATAGGTGCTTTATAAGTATGACTCTCCCATTATTTACATAACCATCTCTACGTCATCATCAGGCTCCTCGTACAGTCTCTGGTTATCCAGATGTGCCAATCGGCCCTTCATTCTTGCCATATCGAATCTCCTGGCGATGAAACGGTCCCATTCGAGTTCTGAAACGTCTGCTCTTCCAAGTTCCACTCCACGAAGAGTGACACTTGATATACCAATGAGAGGTTTGGCTGGAACCACAGTATGAGAAGTGGTTTGATCAGGGTTATAACACCACAGTCCAAGATAGTGAAGTGGTAATGCTAACTCTCTTCTTTCCAAAAGACCGTTGAAGTTGATCTCTGGGGAATACCAAAGGATGAACAACCTGTAAATCGTTCGGTTTAACGTGATTATATTTGGGAGTATTGGTCTCAAACGTGTCGTCTCAAATGTGAATTCTGAAACTCTACCAATATCAATGGCCTCAATAGAATCTCCATTCGTCTGTTTCCAATAGAACACTTGACAACTCTGGAATCTTAATCTGTTTATCATCTGGTTTGGTCCACCAATCAAACGAATGTGTTCAAATTTCCACGTGAATGATAAGTCAAAATCAACGTATCTCATTGGTAATTGGTAATTGGAGAACTCTTGACAGTGGTAAGTTGTTAATGAAGGCTTATGAATGATGCTGAAGAGGCCAGGCCATCTACTCTTGAATAGTTCCTGTCTGGATAAATTGATTCCTCTGATGATGGGGATATGGTCTTCATAATAAATCACAAATGTACTCAGCTCAGGTGCTTTGATGTTGACTAATGAATTTGTTCCTGTCTCAGAGTCAGGGATGCCAAAATGGATGGTTAAACAAGAAAGCTTGTGGAAAGTCAAATCTTGGAATGTAGTGACACCATGGACTTCTAATGATTCAAGTCCTGCAAGGGCTTCTCCATAAGATCCATATAAAGACTGTAAGTCACGAGGAGTATCACGTGGCCAAAATGGGACACCACACATAAGGTCACGTTGCTTCATTTTTGCGATGATGCTGATGATGTGAGTGATCATGAAGTCTATCATTATTTTGCAACTTGTTGTCTGTTGGGTAAATTTCTCAATTGCAGTACCAAGAGATTCAGGAAAGAACAACATTCTCGCATAGACGAAGCATCTGTCATTCAAGAAGGGAATATCATGGCGCAAATATGTAATACGTTCAGGAGGTGTTCTCATGACGAGTAAAAAATCAAAATCTCTTGAAGAAAGACCTGTAAGTTCATACAGCGTGAAGATATGTCCAAACTTGGAAGGATGGTACTCCTCAAGCCTTACTATCTGAATCCCTGTGACTCTGAAGAACACCGTGGTTAGTTCCGTGTTCCGTGGCAAGTCAGAAACTACTATAAATCCATCGAGAAGCTCAGGGAATGCCCATAGCAAGGATCTTAGGGAGTATCCATCTAACCGCTTGTAAATCTCCGCTTGTAACTCCTTTGGGAGTTTGTCGATGATGGTCATCTCTTAGTTATAGACCTGTGCCTATGCTTACCATCCAGTATCCTACGATCCCAAGGACTGGACACACCAGGCTTTATATAATTGTAAACCTTCTCAAATAGGGGCCAGGACCCAGGTAAATGAGCCGTTATTTTTCTTTTTTCTGCCTATAAAAAGGGGGAAATGGAAATCTTCAAATCTCAGAGCAATTATACAATGCTTGTCAACTCCTGGATGTATGTGCTTATAAGACTTCCCTTTCTTTCATGTCTTATAAATGGAAGACAAGAACAAAGGTTCATAGTACATGTCAGGGCCTGCCTGGTAGTGGCGAGCTGGAGCCTGGGACTAGTCTCGACTTTCGAGTCTCCAGACCAAATTCTCCTGTCTCGTAATTCGCATCTGGGCCTAAAGACTCGGGTGCCGGGGTGAAAAGAAAAGTAGATAAAGGCGGGGAAAGGGGGAAAAGGGGGAAGGGCTAATCGGCTACTAATTGGTGGTTGTTGCTATGTATGTAGTGCTATAACTTGCGTGCACCTGCCTTGTTCAGAGCCAGGCAGCGATTAGATTGCGTGTGGGCCGAGGGTCTGTCCAGAGCTAGGCAGCAATCGAGGCTCAGTCCCTGCCTTCCTGTCTAGCCGTTCCGCGAATCCCTGCCTAGGCGCCTAGCCTAGGCCCCGTTCGTAAGAGGCTGGCCTGGCTGGATTGTCTCTGCCTGGGGCTGCCTGGCTGTCTGGCTGTTCAGTGTTCCGGCATGTGGGGGCGGCGGGCGTTTCTTGTATTGCTCAAAAAACCATGCGCCACAACAACGGGCCTGGACACTTCACGCTTTGCACAACGCCACCCACATACCACGGCCTCCACACCTCCACACGCCTACCACCAGCTGTACACGTGGCAGGACACAGCACACCGCGCCCCTTCATCTCCCCAAGGCCCCGACTCTCCGCCCGTCTCTGCACCGCGTCTGGCCTCATTACTCATCACGGACCCAAGCACTGACCCCTCACCACGACAAAGACCAACAGCACACACCAGCTTAGCGTCACAATGACCAACATTTCACACCTCACGCCGGAACAGCAGCAGATGCTCCAGATGCAGGCCCTGGCTCAGGCCCAAGCCCAAGCTCAGGCTCAGGCTCAGGCTCAGGCTCAGGCTCAGGCTCAGGCTCAGGCTCATGCTCATGTCCAAGCACAGGCCCAGCTCCATCAGCAGATGCCGCTCAACATGGGCCAGATACCCATGGCGGGGCCCAAGGACGAGGTCTCCCTCCCACAGATCCCTCCAGAGTCTCTCCAGATGTCCCAAATGGCTGCCAACACCGCTGCCATGAACCTCAACAGCGCCCAGCTCGGTGCACTCCCACTGCAACAACAACAGCAGCAGCAGCAGCAGCAGCAGCAGCAGCAACATCACAACCACCAGGCAGCCTTCAGCGCAGCTGGTAACAACACATTCTTCAACGACCTTTTGTCTCCGTTCTTTGCGCCATACGGCATCGACGTGTCACATTTCCCACTGACGAACCCACCGATCTTTGAGTCTGCCATGATGATGAACCCGCAAGGACAACCAAGACGTCGTATCTCCATCTCCAACGGTCAGATCGGCCAGATCACAAACCACGACAATGACGACTTCTTCTCCAACAGCGACCAATCGCACCAGTCGAGTGAGAAGGGACAGGACGACATCAACGTGTTCACACCACAGATGGGACGTGAGCATTTGGCTATGAACGCACAAGTATTACCAGCACAATCAATGTCACACATGCCTCCACAACATCAGCATCAACAACAGCAGCAGCAGGTCGTCCCTCAACCGGCAGCAACGACGCCAATATCAACACCAAGAACGATACCTACAAACTCCAACGGCGTCCCGACACAAAAGCTCATGTACAACAACGAAATCATCTTCAATCCAGAGGCTGGTCCTATTCCTGGCACGGCGGCGTGGAAGAAAGCTCGGTTGTTGGAGCGTAACCGTGTTGCGGCATCCAAGTGTCGTCAGCGTAAGAAAGCTGCTCAGAACCAGTTGAAAGAGGACGTTCAGAAGTACACGAGGGAGATCAACAGCGTCAAAAGAGAGAATGAACACTTGAAGAAGATGGTGCAAGAGGTGAAGAAGTACGCGGGAGATCGTGGATTGAAGGATCTGTTGGAGAAACTGGCACACATGGAGACGGACCATGCTGAGAGCGCAAGCAGTGTAAAAGAGGATGCGTTGGACTTGGATGACTTCGATGACGATGACGACGAGTGATGTGTTTTATTATATTACCTTTGCCTTACATTTTATTATTGTTTCTGTTTCTCGTGCTTATCAGCATGTCCTTCCTCCTGTTCGTTTTTTTCTGTGTTACTATTATAAATTGTCACGAGTGTATTTTTCATGGTAAACGTTTGTAGTCTTCCATCAACACATTTGTATAACAAAACACAGAATACCATACCGCCCTGCCCAGAAATGTTTGATATCCTTGCAGTACGCAAATACCGACCATTTACTCCTTCATACAACAAATTCCAGAGCTAACCGCCCGTTTGAACAGGCGCTCGCCTTGATCAAGCGCAAGAACGCGTCCGGGGCACCTTCGATACGCGTCTACATCAACACTCTCAAAGAGCCAACAGCAACGCCATTGGAACTTTTGTGCAAATATCCGGACCAAGGATGTGACACTGAGGCCGTCTGTTATGAGCTTGAGCAGTTGTCCGTGGAAGAATACGAGTATTGGTGTGTTGAGCTCTGTCTCAGTGGCGTTGCCCCACACATCATCAACAGTGTCATCCTCCATGACTCTTCTACTTTCATATGCCGTGTGTTACGTGGCTACATCGAAGCTAGCAAGTTGGACAAACACACAAGACACGCTTACAACGAGTACTTCCACCTGAATAAGTCCAAGTTTGAGCCGGTCTTGACAGTGGTGCGGTTTGACCAGTTGAAGTTGGTGATCAAGGGATTGCCACATAAACAGAAGAGATTGTTCATCAAGTCGTGTTTGCTCATCATCAACCAGCCATCTTTGTTCTGAAGAATGTATACATATGAGAGTTGTACATCAATCGTGAATATTATGAAAAGAGCAAGTATACAGTGAAATAAAAGAAGAAGCTAAGAGATGGAATACAGAAATTTTGAATTGGAGGAAAGGAAGAAGACAAGTAACATGATCAAACAGAATATCCCAGCTCTTTTTTCTCATCCCTAATCATGTCAAACCACTTGTGTTGCATGGCCTCCTTCGCCGTGAGTCTCTCCTGGTGGTCGTATCTCAACAGATGGTCGATGAAATCAATGAAGTCATCGTTGACCAAGTGCTTGTTAGCATCGTTTCTGAACCGGGTCCATGGTCTGCGTGTGTATTGACCCAAGTCCTCATACTCTGGGCCCAGTTGGATGCTGTACTTCTCCAAGTATGTGTGGAGCTCATCTGTTCCAAGCACACGGGCAATTTGCACCAGCTGGTCCGTGTTGGACTTGCCGTGGAAGAAAGGCTCCTTCATGAAGATGATGCTGGCAAGCATGGCACCGAATGACCACAGATCCAGCGAGTAGTCGTAATAGCGGAAGTCCACGAGCAACTCTGGGCCTTTGAAGTATCTCGAGGCCACACGCACGTTGTACTCCTCGCCTGGGTGGTAGAACTCGGCCAACCCCCAATCAATGAGTCTCAGTTGACGCTTGGAGTGATCAATCATCACGTTGTGTGGCTTCACGTCTCTGTGCATGATTCCCTGTGAGTGGCAGTAGTCGAGTGCCGTGAGCAGGTCGTACATGTAGAAGCGGATGTCTCGATCCGTTAGCGTCGGGTAGAGCGTTCTGAAGTCTGTGTTGTTGACGTACTCCGAGATGAGCGCTGGTGTCTTGCTCATGGGGTCTCTGACGACGGCGATGAGGTTGATGATGTGTGGGCCACCAACCAGGTTCTGCAGGATCTTGATCTCCCTCTTGATCTTCTTGCGCTTCACGGGCTTGAGCACCTTGATGACGATCTTGGACTTGGTGCTGAGGCTCACGCCTTCAAACACCTCGCTGTACTTGCCCCGGCCCAGCTTCTTCACAATCTCGTAGTCCTGCTGCGACTGCCACAGAATCGACACCGACTCGTAGTCCCACCACGACTGCGGCTTCTGCGTGTTGGCGTCCGCATAAACACGGGCAACGGACTGTGCGGACATTTTGGGAGCGTGTTTTGTGTGTTTTACGGGCTTCTACGGCTTCTTTCCAGTGCTGCGTTGGTGGTGGCGTTGGCAAAAGTTGTCCAACGAGGCCTGGGCGCGGGGGTGACGTGGTGTCCGGGTGCTCCCCGTTACACAAAAGGCAGATGTAGTACCCGGCACGTCTCCCTACGATTATAGAACGAATATACAGAGGAAGCTTCAAGAAAATGCCACAGGTGCCCCACGTTGAGCCCGGGCCCGACACACTGCGTGTCCTGCTGACCACAGACAACCACGTCGGCTATAACGAGAGCGATCCTGTGCGAGGCGACGATGCGTGGATGACTTTTGAAGAGATCATGTCGATTGCCAAAGAACAGGACGTTGACATGGTGTTGCAGTCCGGTGATCTGTTCCACGTGAACAAGCCGTCGAAGAAGTCGATGTACCACGTGATGCGTACGCTCAGGAGAACGTGTTTTGGGGACAGGCCGTGTGAACTTGAGATGCTCAGTGACCCTTCTGCTGTCTTTGATGACAGTATGAACAGTGTCAATTACGAGGATCCGAACTTGAACATCTCTATCCCTGTGTTTGCCATATCAGGTAACCACGATGATGCCTCGGGAAACGGTCTCTTATCGCCATTGGATCTACTTAACGTCTCGGGAATGGTCAACCATTTTGGACGTGTTACACAGACGGATCAGATCAACGTCACTCCAATTCTGTTACAGAAAGGACACACCAAAATGGCATTGTACGGAATGGCCTCTGTCAGAGATGAAAGATTGTTCAGAAGTTTCCAAGAGAAAAGAGTCAAGTTCAACAGACCAAACGTGCTCAAAGACGAGTGGTTCAACCTCATGGCCGTCCATCAGAACCACATCAGAAGACCAAACACCTCTTACTTGCCAGAACATTTCCTTCCCTCTTTCCTCGACTTGGTCATCTGGGGACATGAACACGAGTGTATCCCACACACTGTCAATAACCCAAACGCTGGCTTTGAAACGCTACAACCTGGTTCATCGGTGGCAACGTCTCTTTGTGAAGGTGAAGCCATTGAGAAGAAAGTGTTCGTTCTCAACATCAACAACCGTGATTACTCATTGGAGTCGTTCAATTTGAAAACAGTGAGACCTTTCCAAATGCTTGAATTGTCATTGTCTACTGTTTATGAATTGAGACCTGGTTTGGCTTATAAAACGGAAGTCACTCAGTTTTTGATTTCAAAAGTGGAAGATTTGATCAAAAAGGCTAAAGATGAATGGGCAGTTGATAACCCGGATTTGAACGAGGAGAATATGCCATTGCCATTGATCAGGCTCAGGGTTGATTACTCTGGTGGTTATGAGGTGGAGAATCCAAGAAGGTTCTCAAACAGATTTGTTGGTCGGTTGGCTAATGCCAACTCTGTGGTTCAGTTCCACAAGAAGAATGAAAGTGTTAGTGGTGTTTCTAAAGAGAAGAGATCAACTTATGTTCCATCGAGGGACTCCAATCTGGAAGATGTCAACATTGAGACTTTTATCAGTAACTACTTGAAAGAGATGGAGTTGTCGTTGTTACCTGAAAAGGGAATGAACGATGCTGTGAAGAAGTTTGTTGAGAAAGAGGATAAATCTGCATTGAAAGATTATGTTGATTTGGAATTGGAGTACGAAGAGAAAGGATTCTTGGAGAACGATAACATTGATCTGGAAGAGAACTTCAAGACGATTATGAAGAAGATCAAGATGGAAAGAGATGCTACGCCGTTGGGGGACAGAGCTCTACCAAAATCACGGTCCACATCCATAGCTCCAGATAAAGAATCACCATTGCCAGAACCAAAGAAGAAAGCTGCTCCAAAGAAGAGTGTTAAAGCTGCTCCAAAATCAAAGGCCACGCCTGCTCGTGGGAAGAAGAAGTCTGAGGAGTTTGTCGTTGATTCTGATGAAGCAGAAGAAGAGGAAGTGTTCAGCTCTGAAGAAGAAGAGTCAATGGCACCACCTCCACCTCCTCCAAAACCCACAAGGGCACCAAGGAAGACGGCACAGAAGAAGAAAGTGCCAGAGCCAGAAGTCGTCAGATCCGACTCCGATTTTGAGATTCTTGACGATAACGACGACGACTACGAGTACCAGAAGCCACAACCTCCTATCCAAGAGAGCATTGTCATCTCATCAGACGAGGATGCAATGCTGGATGAGATCCTGGCTGAAGAGAAAACTACCCGTCCAGCTCGTGGGAAAGGCTCAAGAGGAGGTAAAACTGCTGCTGCTGCTCCGAGAAAGACGAAGAAAAAAGAGGCTGAGCTTCCAATGACAGACGCCATTTCCAGTTTGCTAGCGAGAAAGAAGAAATGAATAACTGCTCTGTTTAATAGTAAAAGTAGTAGTACAAAAGTGTTGAGGGAAGCGCATCGAACGGGTTCGCGAAAAACAGGCAAAATTAAAGCTTCTCTCATGAAGGCAAAACACCACCAAATTGACACCAAAACAGTCAGAAAAAGACACTACAACATGTTCTCCATTGGCCAGTTCTTAGCACAGGCAAAGGGCACAGCTACACCACCAACGTCCCAAAACAATAGCTCGAAACAGGTTGTTGTGGCGCCAGTGGCATCGAAAGCTCCCGCAAGAGACTACACACAACTCATCAGAAACGGAGAGAACAGGGAACGAACGATACAGGCCTCTATTGACGATGTGAAGCCGTTGAGACAGCGCCAGAGGAACATCTCACTGGCCAGACCGTCGGCGGAAGAGGTTGCGGAGTGCACAGAGCGGACGAGGAGGGCGCTTGATGCTGTTCTCCAGGCAAAGACGGGCACGTTGAAGAAAGACAAGGCCAAGGCAGAGTTTGTCAAGTACACGTCGTCGAACATCTTGGATGATAAGGCCACGAGCTCGAGAATCGTCAAGATCGTCGATGTGCAACAGGATCCAATGGCGCCTCCGAAGTTCAAGATGAAGAAGCAGCTCGAGAGACCACCATCACCACCGGCTCCTATTCTCCACGCTCCAACGAAGAAGATCAGTGCTGAGGAGCAGAAACAGTGGTACATCCCACCTGCTATCTCCAACTGGAAGAATCCGAACGGGTTCACCATCGCCCTGGACAAGAGACTCGCCGTTGACGGTAGAGACCCGTCCTCCAACACTGGTAATGAGATCAACAAGGAGTTCATCAACTTGGCTGATTCTTTGGACAAGGCCGATAAAGAGGTCAGAGAGGAGATCAAGATCAGACACGCGTTGAAGAAGATGGAGGCTGATAAGAAGCTGAGAGAACGAGAGGACAAGTTGAGAGAAGCGGCTCAGGAGGCCAAGGAGAGACGTGGTCGTGAAGTTGTGTATGAGAATGACTCTGACAGAAGAAGGGCTCAGGACAGAGAGTCGAGAAGACGTGAGGCTGAAAGAGAGTTGAAGATGTCTCGTATGGGTAAAGAACAAAAGATCAAGTCCAAGGCTAAAGAGTTCGGAGACAGAGAGATCTCAGAGAGAACACAGTTGGGATTGGCCAAGGCTACCAAATCTGTCGAGAACCAGTTTGACTCGAGGTTCTTTACCAAGTCTACACAGATCACAAACAGTGAAGATCAAGTTTATGACAATGCTCTGTTCAATCAGCAAGCTATCAACACCATTTACACCTCATCATCAAACAACAACCAAGACTCCGGGGACGTTTTGAAAGACCTTACGAGTGAACAGAGGTTTGAATCGTTGGGTCCTGTTGAGTTCGAGAAGGCCGCGAGCAGCTCCAAGGCTCAAGACATGGGTGAAGATGAGTATGGACTACAGGTTAAGAGACAAAAGAGGGAGTAAAGTAGTAATTAATGTCATGATATTCGTTTCAATTAGTTTTTGTATGTGTAGAGTGTAAAGCTAATCCTCCATGTCCTCCTCGTCCTCCTCGATGTTCATGATCTCCTTCTCGTCCTCGGCGTCGTACTGCTTGTCCATCAACCGCATCAGCTCCCTGTTTCTCTTCACGGCTGCCTCCTCGCACTTCTTGATGGTGCCGCTGACCCTTATGACCCTGACAATCACGTCTCTGCCTCCGATCGTGTTGATCATGGCCAGCGCAGCACACACTAATTGGTAGTGGTCCCGCGTGCACCTCACGATCCCCGTCGACGTCTTGGCCGAGAAGTACTTCACCACGAGCGCCATCCCAACGACACCGGCACCGTGGTCGCCGAAGTAGAGCTGCACCTGTTTGCGGATCAGGTCGGCCATGGACCGCAGGCTCATGTTCTGTGTCGTGCTGTGGAGGGCCAACAGAGCTGCTGTTTCCGAGTAGTTGGTCAGCGGAGTCGACGTTGGCGGGTAGAGGATGTCGAAGAGGACGTAGCGGGCTTTGAGTCTGACCATTCTGTGTTCTGTGCCTGGTGTTTGGGTGTTCTGTGTGTGTTTGTGTTCTGTGTAAAGAAGGCGATGAGTCTGTGAATTTTTGTGTGCGCGAAGGCTGGGACTGGGACTGGGACTGAAATGGGCTCTTTTGTGTGTGGTGGGGGTTTGGGAGTGATTTTGGTGGGGCTGTTTGGATATATGCTTAGAAATCAGGTGGATTTACTGCCTGTATGTAAAATTTGGGGGAAATCAAGGATTAATTTGAAGGGTTTTCAGTGGATTGTACACCAAAAGAGAGAGTCTGTTTATAAATCTCAGAGTTCAAATGGAGGGTTTACATAGTGATTTTATTGAAATTCCGGAAAGTGGTGGATGTAAGTGTAGAATACATGGAAACAATCAAATCAGTACACTTCTCAGCTCATAGTTCCAATCCAAGGGCGAGTTATCGAATTTATTAGTATACAACCCTGGTGTCTGGATGTTCAGGTGTTTGGATGTTTCTGTGGTAGGAGCAACATCAATGTCTAAAACACCGAGATTCTCGAGATTTACCCCATCTATTGATTCCTCATACTGGTTAAAGTAGATTAATTCCATTTAAGTATCATTCTAAGTGGTGAATTAAATAAAAAGTTCAGACAGAAGCCAGCTGGTACGACATTAGAGATGTGAATACCAAGTCATTGTCGTCTCCACCAGCTTGTCTGAACGAACTCTGGCTCATCATGTTCTGGTAATTCAAGATGCTCATACCACCAGAGACTCCCGTCTCCAAGACCAGTCTGGACAGGTGTAAACACTCAACAAACCCAACATCTCCCATGAATCCATCAAGACCATGTGGACAAAAGAGCATCATGTTTACAACCCCTCTGTTCAATGTCATTAGCACCAATTCTTTGTTCTCTTTCTTTGTGAAGTCTTCCAACTCATGACAAGAGGTGATGTGTTGGCGAACTTCTGTACACTTGTGAATGTTCACATCAGTTGAACTGCTCTGGAAGAAGTCAGAGACAGAAGTCTTGAAGATGGCATCACAAAGATCATGAAGTGAAGACTTGTGTAAGAAGAAATTGTGTGGTGTCTTGTACAAACTCATTCTATTACCATGTGTTTCAATGTTCTCCATGTATATCATAACTTCATTGGAAACTTTCTTCTCTGATGCATCGAAATTGAGTCCATTAATGTGAAATGTGCGGACAAGTGACAACAAGTCTGGCCTTGTCAAAAGCAAGTTGGAAAGTTTGGCCAATGCTCTGGTGCTCGTGATAAGAGTTCTTCCACGGTACGAGTCAACATCACTGTGAGTCTTCACATCTTCCACAGAACACTCAGATGAGAAGTAATCGTCCGAAGAGATGATGGCGTAGATATTGCGGTAGACGAGTTGGCGATAGAGGAAGTAAAACTCCTTGCATACCGGCAGCAATGGAGCCAAAGACAGTGGATTCTCACCAACAAAGGTGGAAATGTGTAGGAGAATCTCCGTTGGGAGATCAGTGAGTTTTGAAGGAGATTGATTGCAGCTGGACATTGTGTATGTGTGTTGTTTCATTCACGCAAAAGCCACAAACAGACAGGCAGCCATGACTCAAAAGTGGGAATCAGGCTGCTGTTATAAGTCCACAGAAGGGACAACATTCCTGATGGCCGCCTGCCTGCCGTAGATCCAGACATCCAAACCCAGCGGTTGAAGTGCACCTCCCGTTTCCCCAGAGTGAAAAGCCGCGGAGGTTTTGACACAATTTGATGCGGAACTTGACCCGGAGGCACAGGACGAGCGGCCCACCCCGGAACACCGGCAGGACACCACACCACACTACACTTTACACACCAGAATTTGGTGGACGAAGCCATTGACTCACATGTAAATGAGATCCAAGATCCAATGTGTCAATAGTTGCTAAATAGGGCCAGCGGCAGACGGAACAATGCCTCCGAGTGTGGGGAAACCCTTTACAAAGATCACGGCACAAGGGAAGAAATAAGAACAATAACAACACTACACAGATCTACAGAACCACATATTTTTACAAAATCAGGATGAACATTTATCATAGCTAGGTACAAATATTAGACTCCCCGCAAGAGGGGAAGATGCATAACGAAAACAATCATGGAACAGACATTCAGAGCAAAGCTCATTATCTCTAAATGGAGAGCTTCTCAGCCAAGTCCTTCTGAAGGTCACTGACAGCATCGTTGATACCCTCAACCTTATCACCCATACCCTGGACGGTGTTACCCTTACCACCAGCCTTACCACCGATGAATGTAGAGGCCTTCTTAGCGAGATCTGAAGCGTTGACACCCTTTTCAATGGCAACGTTGGAAATGTAACAACCATGAGCGACCTTATCAGAGTTACCAGTGAAAATGTAGATGGACTTCTCTGGCTTCTCCTTCTTGATGTAGTTGATAGCCTCTGTGATAGACTTAGCATTGGCACCAATGTCAACATGGGCAACCAAGAACTCAGAGTCAACATGAGCAACAAAGTGATCCTTGACAGTGTCCAGGGTCTTCTTACTCTCAGCCTTCTGCAACAACTTGACCTCATCCTTAACCTCCTTGTCGTACTTGTTGAATGTGTTCTTCAACTCATTCTTAGTCAAGATAGAGATGTTCAACTGACCGAGCTTAACACCCAACTCCTTGAGCTTCTTCTCCTTCAATGGACCAAATGGCAGCTTACCAACATTGTTGAGGTCATGCTCAAACTCCTGAGCAATTCTTTGAACGTCATGAGCCTCGCTACCAGTAACAGCAACGATACGTCTGATACCCTTGGCAATACCAGACTCCTCGGTGATGACAAAGTCCTTGATATCACCAGTCTTGACAACGTGTGTACCACCACAGAACTCAATGGAAACGTTGTGCCACTCTTCATTGCCTGGAGATTGGAGCAACTCTTCAACTGGAACACCAATGGAAACAACTCTGACTGGATCTGGGTAAGTTTCACCAAAGACAGCTCTGACAGAGTTAATGTTCTTAGCAGTCTCCAATGGAACCTCCTTGGAGTAAACCAATCTAGAAGTCTTGATTTGGTCGTTACAAATCTTCTCAACCTTGGCAACTTCGTCCAATGTCAAACCTTGCTTGTGGGAGAAATCGAATCTCAACTTCTCTGGGGCAACAAGAGAACCCTTCTGGTTGATGTCATTACCAAGAACGTTTCTCAAACCCAAGTTGAGGATGTGTGTACCAGTGTGGTTGTTTCTGATTGGCCAACGGCGCAACTCATCAAAGCTTGCAATGACGTTGTTACCAACCTTCAGGGAACCTTCAACCAATCTACCAGTGTGGAAGACGAAACCAGCGTACTGCTGAGTGTTCTCAACGTTGAACTCAGAGGTACCGTCAATGACAATCTTACCAGTGTCAAACTCCTGACCACCTTGCTCAGCATAGAATGGTGTCTTATCCAAGATGATACCGTACTCCTTGGAAACATCAGTGATCTCATCAACAAAGTTCTGACCATCGTAAATGACCAAAATGTTGGATTCGACGTTCTCAGTGGCGTACTTGAAGGTATCATCAGTCTTTGCAATGCCGTCTTCAGACAACTTACCCAAAGCATGAACGTCCAACTTGAGCAAAGAGGCACTCTTAGATTTGGAACCAGCCTTGGAAGCTTCATAACTCTGGGTCTTAGCCTTCTCAAAGCCATCCTTGTCAATAGACAAACCAGCCTCCTCAGCCATCAACTCAGTCAAATCAACTGGGAAACCATAAGTGTCATACAATCTCCAGACATCCTTACCGTTCAAAACCTTGGTGGACTTCTGAGCTTCAGCGGCATACTCCTGGAACAACTTCTCACCACGGTCCAAAGTTCTGGAGAAAGAAACTTCTTCCTCGTTCAAAATCTCGAAAGTCATGACAGTGTTCTTAGCAAGCTCTGGGAAAGTCTCCTGGACTTGCTCAATCAATGTTGGAGCCAACTTGGAGAAGAAGTCACCAATTGGGTAGTTGAAGTACTTACGAGCGTAACGAGCACCTCTTCTCAAGATACGTCTGAGAACGTAACCTCTACCTTCGTTGTTTGGAACACCACCATCAGCCAAAGCGAAACTCAAAGTACGGACGTGGTCAGCCAAAACTCTGTAAGCGGTGTCAACACCATCAACATCCTCAGCACCAAACTTACCAGTGTAGTCACGAGCACCAGTAATTTCCTGGATTCTCTTGAACAAAGGCTGGAAAACGTCAGTGTCGTAGTTGGAAGTAACATCCTGCAAGATGGAAACTAATCTCTCGAAACCCATACCGGTATCGATGTGCTTGGCTGGCAATGGCTTCAAAGAGCGATCAGACTCTCTGTTGAACTGCATGAACACATTGTTCCAAATCTCAAGAACGTTTGGATCGTCTTCGTTGACCAAAGCGGAAGCGTTTCTTCCACCAATTCTGTCGTAGTGGACTTCAGAACATGGACCACATGGACCTTGGTCACCCATCTCCCAGAAGTTATCCTTAACAGAGCCAGGCAAGATGTGGGATGGATCAACACCAACTTCTTCCCAAAGTCTCTTGGCTTCGAAATCTGGTTCCAAACCGGCAGCTTCGTCACCACCAAAGTATGTGACGTAAAGTCTGTCACCATTCAAACCGTACACCTTGGTCAACAATTCCCAAGAGTACTTGATGGCATCCTCTTTGAAGTAGTCACCGAAGGACCAGTTACCCAACATCTCGAAGAAAGTGTGGTGGTAGGAGTCTCTACCGACATCCTCCAAGTCATTGTGCTTACCACCGGCTCTGATACACTTCTGGGAGTTGACAGCTCTCTTCAAGTTGTAGAAGTCAGAGGATGGGTCGACGGTACCCAAGAAGATTGGCTTGTACTGGTTCATACCAGCGTTGGCGAACAACAAGGTTGGGTCATCGTATGGGATGACGGAGGAGGATGGAACGTAGGTGTGGCCACGCTCTTGGAAGTAGTCAAAGAAAGTCTGACGGACCTGATTGGAAACAAAGTTAGTATACGGTGTTCAAGAGACGGATCCCAACAAAACCGCTGTGTCTCGAGACACGCCGTGAAGAGATCGAAGAGCAGACCGGTGGCGTATCTTCAACACTGAGAGTGTGTCATTGATGGATCTCTGGCGGGAAAGACACGGCGGCAAGCGCGGGGAGAAGGGAAAAAGAACGCACTTTTTTGGCAGTCCACTGTTGCTGCTCAGACATTGTGCTGTGTGTGCGTGTGCTTGTTCTTCGGAGGGAGAGCGGGACACAGCGTCTGACGAAACCGAGAAGCATGCGCTTTAAACAGTGGAGGTTGGCCGACTTTTGGCGATGGCGCCGCCCTTTTTTTTCTGACGCGGTTTGCCCGGGCTGGAAATGGCAGATGGCCCTGCGCTCAGGCTGGGAGAGAATGTTCTGGAAATTACGCGCGGAGTTCGCGACTTCGCTATGAGCTGCTGCGTAAATATAAGCACGATACATGATCCCGCTGATAAGGCTTTTGTGGCACAACACAGCACAGAAACGACCATTACTGGGAAGACGCAAAGCGTGGTAACTTGAAAGTGGTGACTTACATGTAAGTGGTAGTGTCAGATATTCATTTATCATATACATCCCATAAGTGTAGAAGTTAGAGAGGTTTCTGTGCGATCGCAAACATGAAGTAGGAGTCACCAAAGTCCTCAAGAAGCTCTCCGTTCCTTAGATCTTGGTTATACTTGATTTTCATCTCTTTAAACCGTTCCAACTCTTCATCGGTAAGTGACAATTGTGCAATTTTGGTGAATATTAAGTACTCAAAGAACCCTTGTACAAGCTCCATTAGAGATCCGAGATTATCAGTCATACCCTTCTTGAGTGATACGAATGCGTATTTTGTTTCAACAAACCCAGCCTGTGTCAACCTTGCTTGAGTTTTTTTGCATGGGAACGGGTCAATCCCTTCACGCCTTAGAACTTCTTGGACCATTTGTAAGAAGTCCATGTAATCTTTGTTTTTGCAGTTGAGCTGTGTAAAGTCCATGAGGAACAGGCAAACCTGTCCATGCGGTGTCAATAACCTTAAGATCTCAGATAAGATGTTGTCCCATTCTTCCAATTTGACGTGTAGCCATAGGTCGTAACAGACAGCACTGCAGAATGAATCTTTGGAGAAAGGGATGTTTGAGAGGGAATCGCCTCTGATGACGTGGTAGTTGGAAGGCCCAATGTTTGTACGATACTCAGATATGGCAGTAAACAAGACGGGTCCAAGTGTGTAACAGTAGAAATCAGCATTTGGGTTATCGATAGCCAGTTGCCACGACCATTGAGTGGTGAAGTAGTCACCCATGAGATAGATCACTTTCAGCTTCTCCTTCTTCTTGAGGTCGTTGTTGGAGAAATCAGCGAGAATGTCCAACGATATCGTTTCCCTCATCCCAGTGATTAGCTTGAGAGCCTCACAAGACCAAACTCCGATGTGGTCTATCTTCTCGTCCGTGAGGGGCGAGTCCTCCAACTTCCCCTGGAGGGTGGAGTCGTAGAGTTGAAGAAATGCTTCTAGTCGTGTCAAAGAGAATGTCAGAGGATCAGCCTCTTTGGAGCTGTTGTTAAGCTTCCGTGTGGTGAACCAGCGCTCACACTCCCGAAGGTAGCTGATCTTGACGGCATCGGCGTATCCACTGCCTCTGGAGACGGACTTCTTCGGCCGTTGGTTATCAATAGGTGTCATCTTCATATGGCGGGCGAAGAGCCCCGTGTGGTGGTGTTTGCCCTTGGGAGAATGCTTTGATGTGATAGAAGAGGCGTCTGTGTCGTCATCCGTGGCTGACGTCAGGTCCGTGGAGGAGTCGTTCTTCCTGCGGTGGAAGAGGCCCGAGCGGTTGGCCCAGGGGTTGTCCATTGTTTCCCGCGGGGGTGTTTGTGGTATTTGTGTGTGGGGTGTGCACTGTTTCTGCTGTTGAGGCGTGCACTGGAGCCTGGACTTCCGTGGCAGAAGATCTCCCTTTGTTTGCTGGACTTCCGACTGTCAAAACCTACGCGCGCAAACAATGCCGCCCGTCCGCATGTGTGGGGGCCCTCCCCGCAGTGCTAGAGAACATACTACTACCGAGTGTTTGCCTGTAAATCCCAGCACAAAAGACCACAGAGCACACTTCTCCACACACAAATGGGAAGACTGCCGCCCACAAACACTGCACAGAGGAGCACTTCGGCTGGTTTGACAGCAGCTTGCCAATGTGCGTGGTACAGGCCGAGATGCTTCTGTGGCGCGGCTCAACACATACCAGACTCAGAGCCACATCTCCGCTACGGAATGCTGTATGTACCCCTTTCTGCTAGTGAGATAAGCTTGAAAATTTATAGGCTCGTATCATATATTCATGGCTTTATCCTTCAGTGTTCACCCGCTTGCCGCAAGTGCCTCAGGTTCTCTGTCGTGGTGTGTCGTCATCTTGAGGTCGGCCCTCACCTGGTGGCCCAAAGCAGCATCCTCAGCCATCACATCGTCAACAAACTTGAACAGGTCGCCACGGCCATAGTAGCGTGCAACAACCTTCCCGCTGCTCAGCGACTCGACAGTGACAGAGTCCACCAGCACGAATTGGATGCCGGAGTCGGGGCATTCGTAGTTGATGTCCAGCAGCAGTCTCTCCATGATGCCTCTGAGTCCTCTGGCACCGGTGCCCTCCTTCAAGGCAAGAGCAGAGATCTTCGTGAGAGCGTCTTGTGTGATGGCCAGCTTGACACCAAACTGCTCAAATATGTACTGATACTGCATCAGCAGAGCATTCTTAGGCTCTGTAAGAATGGACAACAGATTGGCCTGGTCGAGTGGATCCAGACTGGTAACAACTGGTACACGTCCAACAAGCTCTGGAATCAATCCAAACGAGGTCAAGTCCTGAGGTGTTACCATCTCCAAAGAGTTCACGATTCTTCCACCTCCCAAATCAAGCTTGCGAATGGAATGCTTGATGGACTCAGCGGCCTTATCTTCAACCAATTTGGCAATGGCATCATCTCCAGAGGTGGCTCTCTTGACGATGTGACCATCTAGCCCGACAAAAGCCCCCATAAGAACAAACAGAACGTTACTGGTGTCAATGTGATATGTTTCATTCTTCTTAGATGCCATGTTGTTGTTCTGTGAGTCCTTCTCCTTGTTAACGGGCTTCTTCACTTGAACTTGCACAGTGGTACCCTCTATGAGCTTCAACAACGCCTGCTGAACACCTTCACCGGCAACATCCTTTGTACCATTGCCCATCATTGGCTTTGAAAGCTTGTCAACCTCATCCAACACAACAATACCCTTTTCAGCTCTTTCAACATCGTATCCAGAGTTGACCAAAAGTCTCTCGATACAAAGCTCAACATCTTCTCCAATGTAACCGGCCTGGGTCAGTTGTGTACAATCAGTGATTGAGAATGGAACGTTAAGCACTTTGGCCAATGTCTTTGCAATCAAAGTTTTACCAGATCCAGATGGTCCCAGTAGTAAAATGTTGGATTTGCTTAACTCCAGATCTTCATCTTCCTGATCCAAGTTGAATGTCAATTGCTCAGGAGACTGGTTTGCTGGTTCCACACTATCACTCAGCACATACATCTCATCATCTTCTCTCTGTTGATCTTCTTGAATCCTCTTGGCCAACTTGCGTGCCTTATCATTGATTCTTAAGTAGTGATTGTAAACGGCAACAGACATAACTCTTTTACCCGTCTCTTGTCCCACAATGTAGTTGTCCAAGTAGTTTTTGAGCTTTCTTGGAGATGGAACCTTGATAATGGAATCCTGGATGTCCTGTAACAGCTTTGAATGGTCCCTCTTAGGTGATACTGGTGCGTTCTTGGGACCAGGTCCAGGATTAGTTGTGTCATTGCTTGTGGACGAGCTCGACGCCCAGCGACGCTGACTCTGTCGTAGAAGGGCCCTGGACGTGTGGAAACTGACCAAACGGTGCTGGCAGATGAACACTGAGGACATTCTTTGGGTGATAACTGAGAAGGAGGTGCTCTTTGATGGAATCGTAAGAAGTGAAGAGTTTCTTTTTCTGAAGCACACCAAAGCCCGGGATCGATCGATGACTGACACCCCGCGCTCCATCAAACGAGCTACGATCCACAACTACGGTACCTTCAATTCATCAAGATTGATTATTAAAAGTCAATTTATTTTTATACACTCTGAGCCTACAGCTCATCGTGCTCTAGAGACACATCACCAGTGTCCACGGAACCCTCCACATCCTCTACTGGATCATGTTGGTACCCTTCGTTATCATCAGCATCAACAGCCTTTTGTTCGGAGACAGAGTCTCTTAACAACGTAATCTCGGCATCGTAAACGTTCCATTCTGGGATCTGACGGCGGGCTCTGTCAAGCTTTGGTTCCTTCGTCAATGGGTTGTTGCAAAGATCAATCGTCTTAGCAGTCTTCAAACTGGCATCATCACACCACGTCTCACACCATAACCAATCCTGTGGCAGAGAGAAGATCTTTAACTGGTCCTGAAGATTGTTTGGAAGATCTTGGTCAAGGTTGGAAAGAGATCCAGGGTCTCTTGAAAGTGCCTGGTAATGCTGTCTCAATCTGTCACCAGCAGCAATCTTTCTGAACTTCTTCAAATCGATAACATAAAGAGCACTGATGTGATACTTCAAGTTATCGCCCAAGAACTTCTTCCAATAACCTTGTTTCCAGAAGCGGAAACCTTCCATCTCCTCTCTGGAGTCACCCATTGGAGTGTAACCATATGGAGCACCTTGTAGATCAATGTTGACGAGCTCCATCATGTCAGTACGAACGATCTGATCAGCATCGACAAAAATCACCTTATCAAGATCCTGAGGGAACAGCACGTCCAAGAAGAGAATCTTATAACCCCAAATGGTTCTCTGTTTCTCTCGCTGTGATGTCAACCAGATTGGCCACTTGTAAGTGATCAACTCATATTCAAAGCCGTACTTCTTTGACAAGTGTGGAAGGAACTTTCTGAAAGAAGGTGACATGTAGTTATCAATCAACCAGAACTTGACAGTGTGTTCAGTGTGATGCATGACAGAAGCCGTCATAATACTCAGCAATCTTTCATAGAGGTGACCAGATGCAACAGAGAAGATGTTGATATCAGCCTGCTTATTTTTGGTCTCACTTTTCTTGAACCATGAAGAGAGTACACTTTGGTCCTTCTGCTCAACAGCATCAGCATCATCGGCGTCATCGGCAATGATCAAAGTGTGATTCTCCTTACCTGGCTTCTTTTGAACTCTTGGATAAATGGACAGACCTTCAAGGTTGAGAAGGGCTAAAGTAGCAGAGTCCTTTGGCTCAGTGTCATCAGAATCAACAGAGTCGACACTCAACATGTCATAGATGTCACGAGATCTTCCCTCTTTGATACTGAACTCCCACAAACCTGGATTGGCTCTGAGTTGAAGATAGCCGTGATTGGTCATGACATTGGTATCAGATCCTGGAACTTGAACAGACAACCCGGTAGGAGGAGAGCCCGTGGCAACATCGACAGCACTTCCCTCTATCACAATACTTTCCAACTCATAGATACCAGTGACAGGACCAGTTTGTGAAAGTAAAACGTTGTCCAAGTCTGATACACTTTCCTTTGGAATGACAATCCAAGATGGAGGAACATCCATGTCCAAAGTGAACAATGTGTTGATAGGCGTATTGGAGAACTTGACAAATGGAGTCTCAAAGACATTACCGTCTTTGAACGTGACTGAGGACTTGAAGTTTCCCTTATAGAACCTTTTAGTCTTGATCTCCTCCATTTCGAGCTCTGGAACCAAGAGAACTTCGAAAGACAGGAAGTTCAAATCCTTGAAGGCAGAAGCAAGAGACAGAAGCTTCTGAGATTTCTCTTGAGCAGGATCAACAATGACAACCAAATGAACCATGCTTTGGAGTTTGTCACCAATTTCAATCGAGAGATCAGTGTTCAGCATACCAAAATCAAATCTTGGAGAACGGCCAGTCTCACCACCATAATAAGTCTGGGTGAGAATACTTGAGACAGATTCAAACCAGTCATGTGGATCCACCCACTTGTTAAAGGCTGAACCGATTAGATTGGTGAGGAAGCTCAATCTCTGGTCAACTTCACGGTCAACAAAGACTTCAAGCAGCTCCTTACTGATGAGAGACCCGTCCAGTTCAACATAACGACCATTGAGGGTAAAGAATGAATCTGATGTGATGCCCATAGCTGCAAGAGAATCAGCAACACCGAGAGGAACAGAATTCTCAGAATCAGCAAATTGATTTCCAGAGATGATGCTTTCAACAACTTCAACAGCGTGGTCAATAGAATTGTGAAGTGCCTGCTTGATCTTCCCCAAGAATGAGACACCATCAGAAGTGTGCAGGAGCCTTACCTTCAAGTCAATGTCTGTGGATAAGGACAGTTTGAGAACTTCATGAAGTTGCTGCAGGGTACTCTTGGAGCCAAAGTCACCAGCAAGAGTGAAAGTGGCCAAGTCACCATCTTGCTTGTCATTGGTGAACTCTGTAATAACATGAGAGAGCGCTTGAAGTTTCTGTAGCTTTTCAAGCTCAACACTCGTATACTTAACCTGCGACTTATCCGAAGGGAACAGCAGCTTGTTTCTGAAGGACATGGAGCCTTCATATAGCATCTTCTCAGCATCTCCAAAAGTAGCAGCAGCCCTTTGATAAGCCATACCAGCAATGAAGTTGACGTCCTCAGAGATCTGCTTGGTAAGAGTATAGGCCCAGTTACTATCAAACTCGTGGAAGACACCGTTGACAACGAACACCGGCTCGTTGACGTCAAAGGAAGACATGAATGGAGTGACAATCTCAGAGCAGTAGTCTGTCTCTGAAAGATTCTTGACCTTCCCATGTGGCTCTTGAAGCTTTGAAATGAAGCCTCTCACTTTCTTAGCACCAGAAGTCTCGGCAAGATGATAGACATTGTTAGAAAGGACTCTGCCATGTTCGCTCAGTGGGAGTGGAATGATACCAACTCTTTGAGCGATACCTGCTTTCTTGATAGAATCCACAACGTTATTCAGAATAGCAACATGTTCTTGGTCAGAAAGATCAACGGCGAAGACCAATGTCTGAATGTTTGATCTGACCTGTGGCATCTGGCCAAGTCCAAATCTCCCAACGTAGGTTCCAATGTCATCACTGAAAGAGCGGTAAACATCATCATTCTCAACGTCGTTCAAGAAGATCACAGGGTCAACTGCGCCTGATCCGGAGAACTTGGAACTGATATCATATCTGGTGTTGACGTTGGATCTCTGCTTGTACATGGAGAGGAGTGAGAACTTACTCACAAGATCACGGGATTTTGCAGGCTCCAGACCCAGAGAGACGAGGCTCTCAATGATCTTCAATTCGGCCTTGACTTCGCTGTAAAGATCAAAGATGTTCGACTTTGACAGGTCAAGAACCTTACCATTGAGGAACAAGCCTTGGCTGTCGGATGAAATACCACGTCTCATGTTTGCTGTGATCTGATCAACGAGGTCATTGTTGATGTCATTGTCGACAAGGTAAGAGCTGTACTTCGGAAATTCTTCCACAATCTCTATCAATGATTCCAATTGCTGAGTACTATCACCGAGTGAGAGAACATAACTCGAGGCCTTCAAGCCTAGCTCCTTGATGTCATCCTGCTTAACGGCTCTAATGTCGTCATCGTAAACATCAACAAGAGCTGAATCCTTGGAAAAGTCTGCCTTGGAGTTGAGCGACTTGTACTCTCCTGTAGCATCTCTGTCATCAATGACGATGTAGTCTACTCTTTTCAGAGTAAGATCAACACCATAACCTGCCAATGTCTCTCTTTCTTCCGTGTTTGATGGAACATATCTCCAGACGAAGCGAAGCTTGCCAGCAGAAGAGGCATCGTACAAGTTAGAAATGAACTCACTGAACTTCTCATCTTTCACATCACCGTAGAGAGCAAGCAATGGACCCTCAGAGCCAATTACTCTATCGAATGGAAGCAGATCATCTCTTATAGAGGAGTCAGTCATGAGGGCATAGACATCATCTGGGTTGCAATAAACCACGTCGTTGAACTGTAGCCATGTTCGTGGCACCTCTCCACACTTCTGCGAGAGCTTTGAAGCAAACTCTGGAAGTACTGTGTCATTGTAGTACTTGTAGTGTGCAATGATACGGGGACTGTAGTACTTGTTGGCCAATGGAATGTCGTAAAGTGAGCTTTCCAATGGGGTCAGCGCGTCAAAGACTTCGTGATATAGCTCTTCATCGTTGGTGTAGTCAAAAACGTCGTCGTCTTCAGTGAGTGGGAATCTGGAAACTTTTGAGACGGAGGAGACATAGTAAGACTCGTTCTCAGAGGAAACAGTCTCGCTGGAGACGTGGTTAGTCTTGGTGGTTCTTTGCAATCAAAGACAGTGAAAGAGAGAGACTTACAGAAGTCGGAGCTCAAACGGAGGGTTTTCCCAATTGGCCTCGAGGCGAATGTCAATTTGAGCCAGCGCCACCCGGGCAGCCAGAGAGAGCACGAGTAGCCCCTTCATGGTGTTTCTTGACGAGGCAGGCGGTTCAGTTATGGCTTTACAGAAAAGGGTGATTTGTGTAGCGCTCTGCAAGCTGCTCTGTTGAATGTTCCGGTGCGCGCGCAGAGGACACGGTTGAGGTTTGGACAGCGCGGTACGCGGTACAACGTACAACGAGCGAGACTCGAGACTCGAGAGATTCGTTAGTATGCTCTCAACACCAAGACAAGAGAAACGCAACAGGCATGATGTACAAATCTGGATTTGAAGAGGTCGGTCGGAATATTCCAGGACGATTTTTTTTCTACCAACTACTATCCTGAGCGCCATATGTTTACCCCGGATTCTCAAGCGCTGTGTTCTCAAGGTCCGTAGCTCAGTACTCGGCTTCCTGATGACAGGATAACTTGGCTTCGAATGATGGATCATGTGTATCCACATCCTTTCACGGCATCTTCATGTTCGTTTACTGATTCTTCCTCACGTCTGAAGCTTCAAAAGCCTTTGGCAACCTCAATTGGTATTGGTGATCTTTCTGAGAACGCTTTCATTAAGGCTTGTCAAGTACAATGGGCTTTACTCTCTTAAGCGCCAGTCACCATATACCACACCTTGCTACAGTAACAAAGCTAATGAGCATTGGAACTTACACAACTCATCGATATTAGTCGAGAGTCGAGACCAGCTGTTTCGCGATACCCCACATCCCATGTCATCTGCAAACTTGTTTGCCACAAAACCGAATGACCACACAAAAGCACAAAAGTACCACAAAAACGAATCCTTCCCTTCTTCTTCGCACACACTCCACACACCACGCACCATTGCTACTTCCCCCAAGCCTCATCCACGAACATCACAAGAGCAGGGCAAACAGCAGCCCACCAAGGGCAAGGCAACCCGTCCCTGAAGTCGTGGAAGAGCAGGGCAAACAGCAGCCAATACTGAATCCCTAGCTGATACACTGACAGGAGATACTGTAACAATCAAAAGGGAGAGAAAGGCTCATATGCTCATCCAGCTCCATCTTTTGAACGAGCAGGGCAAACAGCAGCCAAGATTGAGTCTCACTGACAGGACAAAGCCGAACACAGGAGGTTGTGGAACAATCACTAGTCGGCTTCATGATGGTGAGCATACCAAGGGCAAGGCAGAGAGGCAGAGCTTTACAACAGCCATGCTTCACTATGGTGGTGCAGTCAGGATTCAGGAGTCAACTTCATGGTGATGGTATACCAAGGGAAATACAACCCGTCGTCAAAGTCACACGGACCCTTGCTACCGTTTTCCTTCATTTTGGAGCTAACAGCGAGTGGCTGATACCATGCTCACTCACACTGTCCCCCAGCATTATTACTATGCTACTTCTTCCATACGCTCTTGTTGGACTCAACATGGCCTTTGCTACGTGCTACTATCGCCACAGCCCTTCTTTTCTTGCCTATATTTGTGGTTCTGGGCGTGAAGAAGGGTCAGAATGAAATGATACCACAACACTCTCTCAAACAGCCTACCAATCTTGTTTACAATTCAGCGTTGGTGGCATCATGTTTCACTAGTTTATATGCACTAGTTTATATGCAATTATTCGGGCTCTAAGGGGCATTTTTAAAGCCCAGCATGTAGCAAAACAGAGCCACTGTTGAAGTTGTTTTTGAGGCAATGCTAAGGTTGCCATTGTGTTGTACCGATTGGGTAAGAGTGTTGAAGTTGTTTTGAGGCTGAGGGAGAAGGCATGTAGCCTTTGTCATTGTGGTGTCCAAATAGAGTAAGAAGGTGAACTTGAGGTGAAACCAGGTTGTTGTGTACTTAAGGAATTGGATTCCCACCTTGACAAAGGTTGACAAGCTTGTATAGTGATTAGGAAATTTAACAGTTTGATACACTATGGATATTGCCCTACGTATTGTTACCCAGAAGACATATACTGTTCTACAAGTACACCCTGCGTTAGTTTAGAACATGTACAAGCCAACGAAAGTGTGACAGATTCTGAGCCTAACGTCATAAACTTAATAAAGTGCGACATACAAGCAGGCGATCGCGCTGTACGTCTTCCAGCAAATCAGTTAGAAATCGACATTAAAAGGACTTCCTGTTCCACTACCTGATGCATACTATCGCAATAACAATAAGATGATGCGATCCACCTACAAGGAATATATTACCCAGGAAAGCCATACTACAGTACTATTCATTCTCCAGCAGCTCTAAGTTGCAACATGGGTGTTTGTTCTTCGCTCGCTATGCTTTGACTAGGCACACAATGCTCCAACTGTTCGATACTGCCCAAACGTTAGTAGGCAAACCTTTTTCTCATAGGAAACGAATTTCCCATTAGAGTACGTTAGCGCCCTGATTTGAGGAACAATCGTATTTCTCTATGATCTTGAACGGAATATGTGTTCCTGCAAGTTTATAGTGAGGCGCTATTGGTCGTTTATTCGATGCGTTGTGATGATTTGGCTTTCTGGTTGTGTATCAACGTTTAGGCTGTATTGCTCAGCCCCGTATGCCTTTGTGGATGTATTTTCCCTGTTGCGCCTCTTGTGTCTCTCTGGTGCCCTCTTCTCAGCTCTTGGGTATGTCTACGTCCAGATTTGAACCCGTGTATGATTGAACTAGCTGCTGTAGTCACCGTGGGCATCAGGTAGGAATTTCGCGTGGACAAGGCTGTCACAGCTCGTTTGTTGAGTATAATTGAGCCTAACGGGACCTAGCTTCCTGAGTTTTGTTGCTTCTCAGTTACTTTCAGTGTTCTTCTAGTTCAAATTATGCTGCATCTGATCATAGAGTACGTCTCTGTTTCTGTCTATATCTATGGTGTGATGTGGCTGGTTTGGCCGTCTGTCCCTTCTTGTTAAGTCCAGCAACAAGCGTACTGATGTCGCCCTTGTAGAACAGTATATGTCTTCTGGGTAACAATACGTAGAGCAATATCCATAGTGTATCAAACTGTTAAATTTCCTAATCACTATACAAGCTTGTCAACCTTTGTCAAGGTGGGAATCCAATTCCTTAAGTACACAACAACCTGGTTTCACCTCAAGTTCACCTTCTTACTCTATTTGGACACCACAATGACAAAGGCTACATGCCTTCTCCCTCAGCCTCAAAACAACTTCAACACTCTTACCCAATCGGTACAACACAATGGCAACCTTAGCATTGCCTCAAAAACAACTTCAACACCTTCCCTCAATGGTAAGGATGTCTCAAGGTCAAACCACAAAGATCTCTCAACTTCTCAAAGGCGTCACTGGCCAAACTCTTGGTCAAGATGTCAGCAGTCATGTCACCAGTTGGACAATAGAGTACAGTGACCTCACCTTGTTCCACACGTTGACGAATGTAGTGGTGCTTGATGTGGATATGCTTACTTCGTGAGTGGAAAGCAGTGTGCTGTGACAGTTGTATGGTCGATTGATTGTCTTCATAGGAACCAGATCTGTTGTCCGAACCAGATTTGTTGTCCATACCGAGTTTTCGATTCTTCAATTTGAAACAATCGACCTTCTTGTGTCCTGGCTTCTTGCAGTAGTTACAAGTACCAGCAAAACCACCACCAATAGCGGCAAGAGCAGAAACATCATCAGGCTTACTCTCAGACGAGTATGTCTTGATAAGCTGGCGGACAGTACTGATGTTCAAGTGCTTGGATGGATCAAACATAAGAGCCTGAAGTGCTCTCTCACGGACATCAGACTTGGCCCCTAGGACCAGCATGAACATAGCAGCAACCTCAACCGGAGACTTCACGGACAAGATGTTCTCAAACATCATCTGAGCAACAGAGAAAGCCTTCTCCTCTCCAATGGTCTTAACAAACTCAGACATCATAGACACAGATCTGGCCAAATCAAAGACGCCATACCTCTCTCTGAGCATCAGAAAGATGGCCCTGCCAGCAACTTCACCAAAGGCCCTGACTTCGGTAAGCACAGTGGAAGTAATCGAACGGAGCACGAGAGCGTAGAGAACTTTTTCCAAAGCCAACTGGAGAGCATCAATAGCAGCAGCAATCTCAGGAGCGGCCATGATCTCAGCATCGGCAAAGACATGAGGGAAGGCATCAACAACAGCCTGCTCACCATTCTCCAAGTAGTCTGCGACAAGTCCGTCATGGAAGTTGGCAGTCATGAGAAGAGTAGCAGCCCACTGCTTAAAGTTGCCTTCGTCAGACAGCTTCTCAGTGTCATCCGGCTTGGTCAGAGACAAGGAGCTCATAACCTGTAGAACAGTATATGTCTTCTGGGTAACAATACGTAGGGCAATATCCATAGTGTATCAAACTGTTAAATTTCCTAATCACTAT